>JAFEMH010003266.1:0-277127 GCA_022495995.1 Adenophora triphylla var. japonica | reverse complement strand
AGCATAAATAAGGGATGAGGGCATATAGATGCATTCATTGATGTTGGATGACAAAGTTGGGAGAAACAAAAATTTCCCAAATCAATGATGGTTGTAATGTCCATAGAAATTTGGTAATGTTGGGGGCATTATTGAAAGAAAGAAGTTGGGGAGAGATTTGCTCTAATACTTTTTCCATTCCTCATGGCCAAACATGATGAGCCCACATCTATTCCTTGCCATGAATCATAATAGCATTTTTGCTCAACGGCCCGAAGGATTAGGGAATTATATTTGGGATTAGCAATCTCGGGGAAGTGATGATAATTTCCTTCAATCTTTGGTGGGCAGCCATGATGGGAGGGGAAGGAGAAATCAATATCACAATCCAAAATCCAAGGTTCACATGAATCCAAGGTTCACGAGTGGAAAGGGTTTGAGAATCGAGGGTAGGGTCGAGGTGTTTCCTTGGGTTTCAATAGGATGTGAACGGGTTTAGGTTGGGTTTTTACACTCTATCCAAGGAATGGTAGCTTTCTGTGGCCTGTCAATCTCTGGTTTTGATCGGAGGTCTAGGGCTTTTAGCATATCCTATTCCCTCACTTCGGTAAAGATCTTAAGTACTCCATTAACCACGGGAAGCAAATCGGGTCTTCCTTCCAAAGATAGTCCTGAGGCTCTTAATGATGTTTTCAGAGGGAATGGGAGATGGATCGGAGGGAACTTAGAGGAATGGGTGAGGAATGAGCCGCTAAAGGGAAGGCATAGTTGTCGGAATAGGAGATTGAGGGTGATGTTCCCCCTTAAGCGAGGCTCATCCTTTAGAGCCGAGGGCTATTCCCCACTTTCTTTTTTTTTTTTTTTTTCAACACTAGGCTCAAATTTGGGCTTATGTTGGAAGGATTGAGATTGAGAATACCTTGAGCTACGAGAATCATGAGGTGAAGCTGGATTGGTGCTTTGGATGTAGAGGTTGAGGTAGTATTGGGTTTAACTTTTTGGATGGAGGAGCATCTTTGTCATGTTTTCTCTCTTCCTAGAGAAAATATTGAGAAGTATGAGAGGGTAGAGGTTACCTTGAGTTGAGATATCGGCTGAAAAGGAACCTTAGCCATTTATCGAGAGGAGAGAGCTTCGCATAAACGCCCGAGAAGAAGAAGCATCCCGATCTTAGAATTTGTTCTGCCTTGCATCCATCGAGGAGAGCTCGGCAACGACTCTTCTTAGATTACTTCTTCATACTGTTTGTCATGACCACAGCTTCCTCTGTCACGGCATACTCATCAATGTCTACGAAAATTGGATCGATTGGGTTTCTTGGCTGTCGGCTTGTTGTTCCTCGGCAATCTGCTTTCCTTTATCGGTCATTTGAGCACTTTCTTGCTCACTTGCTCAATCACTTCTTGTGCTTTCTTTCCTTTGGGAAGCTTCTTTCCTTTCAGTTTTCTTCATAGTAGCTTGGTTGATCCTTTTCTTGATCTTGCTAGGAGTGGTCTTTTGATCACTTTCTTTGATCACTATACCCTTATCATGCTTCATTTTGGATCTCTTGTCATTGACCATGTGCACAAATGACTTCCACAACTTCATATCATTCTCGGCCTTCTCTTTCGAGTCTTTGAGTTGCTTCATCAAGGTTTTGAGCTGTCCCCAAACTCAACTTTTTCTTTCCCTTGAGCCTAAATGTACTCAAGTTAGAAGCTTTACGGTTTGCACAAGTGTTGTAGTTTCAAGCCACTCATCTTTTAGGGGAGGTTTCAGCCTTGGAATTAGTTGATGTAGGATCCACTCATGAATGCGAAATTATTCATCCTTGGGTTTTGCTTCTTGAATTTCCAAGGAGAAGGGGATATGGCCAGTTGAAAGTTGTGCAGCAAAGTAACACTCCAGTTTATCTCTTTGGTCATCAAACTGAGGGCTTGCTTCCATTCATTTGGACTGATTTGGTCAAAGGATGATTGCTTTCCATCAAACCCTTTAATGATAACATCCATTAGAGTTGATTTGAACAAATCAAGGGTTCCCTTTTTAATTGGTTTGTCCTGAACCAATTGATAGTTGCAACTTGGTTTATCAAAAAATCTTTTGTAAAATGGTTCCAAGGTGTTGTCTTTTCTGTCCCAAAGGTTCTTTGAGACATCCATTCTTGATTGGAATGTTGTAAACTTTGGACACAATCTTGGGAGACACATTAATCTCAGTCCCTTCAATGTTAATTCTGATGGCTCCACTTAGCTGTCTGTCTCCTCTCATGTAAATTTCTCTGCACAATTTCTCATAGATGGGGGGTTGAGCTTCCATCATGTTGCAAATATTGGTGGATTCCAGAAGCTATTTGATGAGAGCTCCAACTTCATGCTCATAGAACTCAGGCTTGATGAAATACCAATGAGCTTCAGGGTAAGACATGGTTGAATAGAACAGAGAATTAGGGTTTCGAAAAACAGAGGGAATCAAAGAAGGAAGGGAGAAGAATGTTTGATTGAAGAGAGGTTAATTTCGCAAGGTTAAATGGTAATTGAGGTGGGAATTTGTGTAGTTCAACGGCTAATACGTGGGTTACTGTAACGGTTAAAAATGGTCATTTAAGAAAGTGACTGTTCATGAATAGTGCTTTTTGTCCCCCCACTCATTACGTGCTATAACTCCCATAAAACAAGGGAATAAAGGCCGTACAGAGAGGAGAATTTTCAGAGGGGATTATCAGTGAAATAAATGAACAAATGTTAGTGACAAGTTCCCATAATCCTCGATTTTGCAAGAACTTCAAATCATAGCTTTCAGACTTGATGACCAGCCAAGCCTATTTTGAATGATAATTGCCACTATGTTGACTGAAGTAGAAATTGTCTATAAAAGGAAATGTATCAGATTGTGAGTTTTATACAATCCAATTCAGTCAAATAGTAAATGGGAAGATTGGTTTCAATGTTTAGTCCTAGCAAAATGGCTAAGACAGCAAAGAAACTGGTCTTTCACAGTTCAAGGGTTGAGGAAACAAGGGAGGAAAGGTTTGAGAGAGAGTTTTGGTCATATCAAATTCAAACAGACAATGCTTTAGAACAGGAGGTGGATCAATTGCCAATTGATGATCCACATAAGGAAGAAGAGTTAAAAGAGAGAGATAAGAAAGATGTTTTGGGAGGAGGAAAGACTAGCATTGTTGGAGGGTGAGAGAAACCGGTTAAAAGAGGTAGCTAGAGACAAGGGTAAGGCTAAGATGATTTGTGAGAGTCAAGATGATCAGACAGCTAAGATTAAGCTATTTGGTAAAGGGAAGGAAGGTGAATCAAGTAGGCAAGTTGGGGTAGGAGTGGAGAGGGTCTACACATTGGGAGAGCTAGTGAAGCTTGACGAGAAAGAAAGGATTAAGATTGACACACCAATTGGTCAACTTTGATTTCTTAGGCTGTCAAGGAGTTCACGAGCAGTAACGGAGAGATTCTCTCACTCTGAGTCAAACGGTTCTTGAGGGAGCTGGGGATAACTTTACGGGTGTGCAAAGTTCTCCTTCAAAGGCATATATGAGGCTATTCTCACGGTTTCTCGAAGTGTTTGAGTCCAGGCGGCTATGAATGAGGAAGAAGGTGTGGGTCCTCAATCGATCAAGCAATCATTGCCCGGAGAGTGCTAATACATCGGGAACTTTTAGCTTTGTCTCTCCACTAAGAGATTATCCTCCTTACAATGCTGTGGAGGAATGGTGGCCAAGGAGGGTGTGTCCTTCTTTACAGTTCTCATCATCAGCCATTGATCCATTCATGCAGAGGCACCCAGTGTGGTTAGAGAGGTATGGGGAGATCAAAGAGAATGTTTATAAGGCTCCTGATGTTCTCTATAATGAATATGGGTTCATGGATGAGGATATTTATGATTTTCCAATGAACAGTTAAGAAGAGAATTCTTAGCTGTCAGAGTCTATAAGAGGGATAGCTGTGAGAGAAGGGAGATATTTAGAAGCTTTTGGTAATATGTGTTTGTTTTTTTGTTTTGAAAAATGTGTGTGGTTGGTGGGAATGTGTTTGGTTTTGAATGATGAGGTATTAGTATAAGGTAAAGGTTAACTGTCAAATCCAAAAATGTTGATAGCAGCCATATGTAATGTTTTCCCTTTTATCAATAAATATCTTTATTTTGGCAAGTTAATCATTCCTAACATTGCCCTTAGCATCTCAAATCTCATTTCATCCATTGCTTTTGTTAAGATGTCAGAGACATTATCTTCAGTACATACTTTGGCTAAGTTGATATTTCCCTTTTCTACATGATCTCTGATGATGTGATGCCTGACATCAATATGCTTGGTTTTGGAATGTTGAACAGGGTTTTCTGTCATGGCAATGGTACTGGAATTGTCACAGAAAATAGGAATACTTGACATGTCCATCCCAAAGTCTTAGAGTTGACTTTTAAGATAGAGAATTTGAGAACAACACAAACCGGCGGCAATGTATTCGGCCTCGGTTGTTGAGGTAGCTGCGAAGTTTGCTTCTTACTTGACCAGAGATTATTCTTGATCCAATAAATTGGCAACCACCACTTGTGGATTTTCTATCTAGATTACATCCCGGCATAGTCGAGATCGGTGAAGCCAATTAGGGAGAATGGTGATTCAGAGGGATACCACAAGCCATAGTCTGGAGTTCCTTTAAGATATCTCAAGATTCTCTTGACAGCTGAGAGATGAGATTCTTTAGGATTTGCTTGGAATCTTGCACAAAGGCAAACACTTGAACATGATATCGGGTCTTGAAATTTGTCATATATAGGAGTGATCCAATGTAGCTTCTATAAAGTGTTGGATTCACACTCTGACCATCACGATCAGCATGGAGTTTGGTTGTGGTTGACAAAGGAGTTCTAGCTGGGGAGGCATTTTGCATGTCAAACATTTTGATCATGTCCCTTGTATATTTGGCTTGATTAATGAAGATCCCTTCCTTCATTTGCTTGACTTGAAGACCTAGAAAGAATACGAGCTCACCAATCATGCTCATCTCAAATTGATTCTTCATGATTTCACCAAATTCAGTGCATAGGTCTTCATTTGATGAACCAAAGATGATGTCATCAACATAGACTTGGATAAGTAACTGATCTTCTCCATATTTCTTGATAAACAAAATGTTATCAATATGGCCCTTGGTAAATCCTTTACCAAGAATATATTTGGATAGGGTATCATACCAGGCCCTAGGTGCTTGCTTAAGCCCATACAAGGCTTTGTCCAATTTATATACATGATCTGGAAATTTTGGATGCTCAAAACCAGGGGGTTGAGATATAAAGACTTTTTCATTCAATATTCCATTTAGGAAGGCACTTTTGACATCCATTTGGAACACCTTCATCTTTTTGAATGATGCATAGGCCAGAAATAGCCTTATAGCTTCCAGTCTTGCAACAGGGGCAAATGTCTCATCATAGTCAATTCCTTCTTCTTGTCTGTACCCTTGAGCCACTAATCTGGCTTTATTCCTTACCACCAGGACTTTTTCATTCATCTTGTTTCTTAAAACCCATCTTGTCCCAATGACAGTTTGGTTTTTAGGTTTGGGAACAAGCTTCCAAACTTTATTTCTTTCAAATTGTTCCAGTTCTTCTTCCATTGCTTAAATCCAATCTGGGTCTTGAAGGGCTTCATTGATCTTCTTGGATTCAATTTGAGAAATGAAGGCACTCATTAAAGAGTCATAGACAGGCATGTTTGGAGGAATATCCATCTTATGTATTGGAAGGTCAATAAAGATGTTTTTATTTAGAGGGATGATATGGGTGATGGTTTCAGGTTGAGGAGATGAGAGATTTGTGTTGCAGCAAGGTTGAATGGGGTTATTTTCAAGGGAATTTTGATGGCTGGATGAAGGTAAGCTATCAGGTGTATCATGGTTATCAGATGAACCTTTGCTGTTGAGAAGAGATTCTTGGCTGTCAGACACAACAGGTTGTTTATTTGTGTCTTTGGGCACCATATAAGGAAGGGAAGGTGAATCTTCTTCAGGAATAAGGCTTGATGGGTCATGCACAGGAGACACTTCAGGTAGATTGTCTGAATTTCCAATAGCTTCATCAAAATCACATAGCTCAGTGTGGCTTTGATCATTATTTTCATCAAAGTCAACATGGATTGATTCTTCTACAACAAGTCTCCTTTTATTGTAAACTCTGTAGGCTTTGCTGGTATTGGAGTATCCAAGGAAGATTCCTTCATCACTTTTGGAGTCAAACTTATCAAGGTTGCTTTTCCCATTGTTGTGTATATAGCATCTACTTCCAAAGCCATGAAAGTATGAAATGGTTGGTGTTCTGCCATTCCATAGCTCATAAGGAGTCTTGGAGTGAAACTTGTTGATGAGTCTTGTTCTGGACATACACGGCAGTGGTGACTGCTTCTCCCCAAAAGTATTTAGGAAGATTGTTCTCTGACAGCATAGTTCTTGCTGCTTCACAAATTGTTCTGTTCTTTTTCTCAGCAACTCCATTTTGTTGAGGGGTTCTAGGAGTAGAAAAGTTGTGCTCAATCCCTTTTTGATCACAATATTCTTCCACATTTGTGTTTTTAAACTCCTTACCATGATCAGATCTGATCTTGATGATGGATAAACCCTTTTGGTTTTGAATTTTATTGAACAGTTTGACTAGTTGTTCCAAGGTATCTCTTTTGGATTCAAGAAGGATGATCCAAGTAAATTTGGTGTAGTCATCAACTACAACTAAAGAGTATCTCTTTCCACCAAGAGATCTGGTTCTGATTGGTCCAAAAAGATTCATGTGGAGTAATTGAAGGGGTTTTGAGGTATCCAATCTGGTTTTGGCAGTGAAGGAGGTTTTCTTTTGCTTTCCACATTGATAGGCTTTGCACAATTTGTCCTTTTTGAAGGGAATTTTGGGTAGGCCTTTTACTAGGTTTGAATTGGCTAATTTGGAAATACTTTTGAGGTTTAGGTGAGCCAATCTTTTATGCCATAGTCATGACATATCAGATTGACTATAGGAGAGTAGGCAATAGGCATATGATGATTCCACAACTTCCAGGTTCAGACAGTAGAGGTTGCTTTTTCTGATTCCAGTGAGAATTGATTTGTTGTTGACATCTTTGACAGTACAGTGGTTTTTGGAACATACAACATGATATCCCTTATCACAAATTTGACTAAGGCTAATCAAATTGTGCTTGAGACCCTCTACATAAGACACATTAGTAAAAATAATGTCTTTAGTAACAAGGTTCCCTGATCCTTTGACTTTGGCTTGAGAGTTATCACCAAAAGTTACATTTGGACCATTTTTAGGGACATATTGTTGCAACCACTCCTTGTTGAAGGTCATGTGTCTGCTGCATCCACTGTCCAAGTACTATATTCCTTTCCTAGGTTCCTACAAAACAGAAAAATAAATTTATGGTACCCTTTTATTCTTTTGGGTCCAAAGGATTAGAATTTCTTTGGTACCCTAGCTTTGTTCATTGCCCTCTTTCCAAAATACTGGTTTAGGGCATTATAATATCCCATGATTTGCAACATATAGGGTGTAGGAGCAATAGGTTGGGATTGGTTAAGGAACTGGTTAGAAGAAAAGAATTGGTTTTGGTTATGAAACTGAGTGTGGTTTTGGGAATTGTTTGAGTGAGATGATCTAGGGGAGGTATTTTGACTGGCATGACTTCTTCCATTTGAGTATGGCCAATTGGGTCTCTGATGTTTGGTGTATGAGTGATGGTTGTAGAATCTTTGCTATCTAGGAGATCTCTGCTGTCCATCATGTCTTGGCTGTCTGAGGAATCTTAGCTGTCTAGGAGATCTCTGTTGTCCAGTGGTCTTGTGCTGGTTTTTCTTTACTTGCTCCTTGATTCCTTTTCTTTGCCAAATGTAATTGCCTTTATTGCCTTTATTTGCTTGTTTCTCTTTGCCTTTGGATTGACTTGGGCTAGTTATATGAGTTTCATCAGTGTGAGAGGGGCTAGCTTGAATTGTCTCATCATTGTGACTGGAGCTAGCTTCATCTATCTTTCCCTTTTTCTTTAAGTCCTCCTTGGTTTGAATGGGATAGACATTTTCTTGGGCTTTGACATAGTTCATGCTTTCAAGAACCATTTTGTCAATAGCACTTTCATCAGTGAGAGGGGTATAGGTTTTCATAGTGGGATTATTGGCTCCAATCCCTGATTTGTCACTTGGGTGTCTTTGGTTGTAGCTAAATAGAGACAAGGCTTCTCCTGACTTGTTCCAGGATTCAATCTTCTTTCTAAGAGATTCATTTTCCTTTTCAAGGTTGGTGTTTGTTTGGTTGGCTTCCAGAAGTTTGGAATTCTTAGCTGTCAGCTCTTCATTAGCTTTTTCAAGCATAAGGTTTTGAACTTTCAGTCCTTGGTTGGCTCTTTCAAGGCTACCAATGGTTTTACTTTGGGATAGATTATCAGTGAGCAATGAAGCAAAGCTAGTTTGGTGTCTTTTTATTTGAATTAAAAGAGTACTAACTAATTGTTTAAGTTCTTCATTATTTAAAGAGTTAAACTGAGGTACCTGTTTTAGTTCTTCAGCAACAGCTAAGGCTTCAAGGTATTCTTCATTGTCTGAATCTTCATCATCTCCTACCATTAGGCATATCATTTCTTCTTCTCCTTCACTTTCAGAATCACTGAAATCAAATTCCTCATCACTGAACTTAGATGAGTCAGCAATCATCACTTGCTCTTTGTTCTTTTCATTCTTCTTCTTTGTGCAGTTGTAGCAGCTACATCTTGAATTGTGAATGATCTCCTTGGAGTATGAGAACTTCTTAGCTGTCTGATTGTCCTTGGGTTTCCTTGGTTCAGGGCAATCAGATGAGTAATGACCAAGCTTCTTACAGTTGAATCATTCAACTTTCTTTTTATGGTTTTCTTGTCAGAAGTGGATGGGATATAACTTTCTCAAAGGACTTCTTATGTGCTCTCAGGGTATTTCTGACAGCCATGGATATGAGACTTGGAAGGTCTCCTTGAGATAGGTTGTTTGAGGGTAGGTTTATTTTCTAAAGGGAATTAAGAACCATGGAATCAATGTCTTGTTGGGTGATGGGTTTGTGAGTGGTTTCTTGGGCAGCTAAGGCAAGGGTTTGAGAGATGGAGGGAACTGGTTGAAGTTTTATCATTCCTTCTAGTTCATAAGCCTCAATCTTTCCAAAGTATTGTTCAACAGTCATGGTGCTCCATTCTGCACCTTCTCTTATTGGTAGGGCTACCTTCTCATATTCTTGAGGAAGGTTGGAATATATTTTGAGACACAGATCTTGATTCTCAAAAGTTTTTCCATGATCAGCAATGGATCTGATCAGATCTTCAAACCTTGGTTTTGCAGCACTCACTTTTTCACCAGGGTAGAACTTGAAGTTGTCAAGTTGTCTAAGAAGATTGTATAGGTTTTGTGTTCTAACACTGGTGTGTTTCTGGAATTTGGTATGGATAAGTTCCCATGCAGCCTTTTACAGTTGGCTCTTTGGCAATTTCTTGTGCTAGTGAGTCATTTACACTCTTTTGGAGTATGTTTTTTACTTTAATATTAGCACTGACTAGTTGCCTTTCTGAATTTGTCTAGAATTCTGAGGATTTTATTTTGCTGGGCCCACCATTTGAATCTATAGAGACAGGGTATGTGACTTCATTTTCAAGGGAATACCAGTTCCCGATGCTGTTTGCATCAAGGTAGGTTTTAATTTTTGATGCATATATTTCAAAGGATCCACAGTCATCAATGTGTGGAATGTCTTTCTCATTATTTCTTCTTGGTTGAGGCATGGTGGGTTGAGAATTGATCCTTCACAAGTTGTTAGACTTTTGTAGGTGAAGACAAGCTCTGATACCAATTGAAAGGTCCTTTTTGCTTTAATCAGTTTAAAAGGTTAGGCAGTTAAGCTTTGACAGTTGAAGTGAAATCTTAGCTCTCGGATATTAACTGATTTTAAAGACAAGAGTTAAATGTGCAGCGGAATAAAGAGTGTTGAAATAATGTAAAGACAAGTGAATATTGTATGTGTGTGTAGATGTGTGTGTGTGTTGTGTGATAATACCAAATGAACACAAGGAATTTTAAGGTGGTTCAGAGTTCACTCCTCCTACGTCCACCCTCACTGTCAACCTTGACAAGTGAGATCAATCCACTTAAATCTAGTTCCCTTTAAGATTTACAAAGGATTGGTTAGGCAAGTTCCTCGAACCTCCTCTTCCTAATTAGTATAGTCAATTAGGGATTTGCTTGTTATGAAGCAAATTACAATTCCACTTAAAGTCAGTCTTAAGTGGTTACACAGTAGTTTATACACCTGAATTCAGTTACAAGTGTCTCAGATTGTTTTGAATGTTGGTTGCATGTTTTGCAGGTGTAGAGAGGTTGAAGTTGAGGTTGTAAAGGTTGTGTGTAGAAGGGGCATTGTCTTCAGTCTTGAAGGTTTCCTTTTATTGGCTGGAATATAGCCGTTGGAGGAGACAAAGGAATAAATGCATATGGGTGGAATAGTGTTTGCATTTAGAGCCTTGATGACTTGATAATAACAGGCTGTAATCTGCAACCATTTTATGTAATCTTCATGGAGATGAGCTGGCAACATCTGTAGGGAGAGATTGGGCAAGGCACATCCTGATCATCACAGGAATACTTCATTGTTGCTGATGTTGAAGATCATAGCTGTCAGAGGGGTGAGACCTCTGCTGTTGAGAACCTTAGCTGTCAGACTAAGTCTTTAGAGTTTGCGGGTTTAGGAGACAAGGAGTTGTGTTGATGATTATGTAATGATCCTTTGTAAATAAATACATTGATTTATATGATTTGTCTTGGTGTTTGATCATTACATCATTGCTGCCAGTTGATATATAAGTTGTGCAGATTAGTCAAGGCTGTCCAATGTTCATGAGTTATCTTGGCTGTCAGATAACATTGGATAGGATATGTTTCTTTGTCGAAAACCTGTATAACTATGTGGTTTACATAGTTAGGTCCTAACAGGATCTTTCGATGTCAATCCACATGCCTTGTTTTTGAATCTCCGGTTATTCAGCGATGAGAATTAAACCACAATGATTTCTCGTGGGAATGATTCGCAAGTCCATGGTTCATGGAGTCTTGGAAGAACCATGGCTTTGTTTTGTGTTGAGACTGAGAATGCGAGGGAAGGGAATAGGGAGAGAACGATGTTCTTAGAATTCCCGTTAGGAATTAACATTCCCTCCACCCTTTTTTATAACCTTGTTATATTTTTTCATTTAAGGTTATGCCTTTTCTTTTTTCTTTTTTTTTTAACACCTGCAGTTTTATTCTATATATTAACTGCCTTGAAGTTACAAAAGTAACCTTCAACCCCTTTAACTTACGGGTCAGGTTTAGTTGATTGGATTGGGCCAATCTATGGGCGGACCAACCAATATTTTCAACGGCCCCCACTCGCACATGATTGGCACGATCTTTCGCGTTTATTTCTCAACATCCAACTTTTCCCATCAAATTATCATACGACCTAAATCATGCGATCACTGAGTTCACCTTCAATGTGGTCATTATTATACTATTCGTTAGGAGCTTGCATAACAATCTCAACCCTTTCATAAACTCAAACTTTTATTCTAAAGAACATAGTATGCCCCAGACATATTCGTGATCACCTTTTGGTTAAGTCACTTTAATCCATCATAGAGTCGTTTCATTTTAAGGTCTTCCTTAACTTAACCGCGAGGATCCTCATCATATCTTTAAGTCTTATACTCATTATCAAGTGACTAATACGTAAGCACATGGCTGCAATAATGAGTTTGAATCAATTGATGATCTAAATTTCCTTCCCTTATCCTTATGACATTAGGCTTGTAATTGACCGCTTTCCTAACAATGCACCATCAAGATAATAATTTACGGCATAGCTTTAGTAACATCAGCTAAAGTGGTGAACATCAATTAGTCACTTCATCACATAGTCAAAGTCACATAGCGCATATACTTAGGACATTGTAAAATGTCAATCAGGACTCACACGATGGTGAAGCAGGGATCGATTCACCCATCTCCTGATTTTGATCGCTTAGCACATGTACTACGTAAATACATCACTACTAGAAACAGGCCTATTTCCAATGAAAATTTATCGACGGATCGCGTCCGTCGGTATTACAGACGGAATTTTAAGCATTACCAATGGAATTTTTGCCAGAATTTTTTTTAAAAAATTTCATTTAAATTCGTCGAAAAATCTTAAAATTCCGTCGGTATTACCGACGGACTATCTCCGTCTGTAGTACCGACGGATATATCCGTCTGTAAATGGGCCTATAAAAGTAACCCTAACCCCCCCCCATTCATTTTCACCTCCCAGCCATTGTCGCCGCTCTGGAAATTTTGCTCTCGCCGCTGCCGCTGATTCGCTCACCTCGTTCACTCGGTAATATCTCTCTCTCTATCTCTCTCTCTCTCTCTCACTTCTTTCACTTACTCCTTTTAATTGCTGGTTTTGATCTTACCAATTCAATCGAAGATGTTTCTCACAAGGTTAGCACATTTTGTTAATCATGAATCTAGGGTTTTTTGTTTTTCTGTTTAGATCGCCCTCCATGTACTCGTGTTAATTCCCTAATGATTTATCTCTATTGTTATGTAGGACTGAGTACTATAGAGGTGTCAACACCTTCTCCCCTGAATATGCCATCGAGGCCATAAAGGTACCAATATGAACTCATATGTTTGTTCTTTCTCTGTGTAGTAGATTGATTTCTAATCATTTGTGTTTTGTGGCTTTTGATTGTGATTTGCAGTTGGGTTCCACGGCTATTGGTGAAACATGATTGATATGGAAAGCCTCTTACAAGCTTAAATGTATCATATATTTATGTGTTTATGAAAGTTTTTTTTTTTTTGGTAAAAGCTCATGAAATATGTCCTATGTTTGCTTATTAACATCATATTTACTTTTGTTCATTTCTTTTTTGAAGTTCATGCACGGAGACTCCAAGCCCTAAAGGCTCTTACATATGCTCCTTCTTGCAACACCATGATTTTGTCCAAGTTGTATGAACTTGTCTTTGGCATACTTGATAAGGTTTGTCCTAACCATGTTTTATGACTCAAATGTTCACAATATTTAAGTGAAGTTCTTGAAACTTGTTTATACTAGTTGCTCATGTTTGTTTGACAGTTGTTTTCAGCTGCCTCATTGCACCAAATTCTTTGTTTTTCAACTTTTATGACCATGTAATAATGAGAGGTTTGAGAAATTATTCTGAAATATTGATAGGGAAATTTGTCATATTCACCATAAAATTAAAATCAAATATGGACTCTAAAAGTAGGGATTTCTCCAAGTATCTATATCACTTAATTTTATTTCATCAAGGAGCTTTAGAGTAAAGAAAGGTTGTGAAAGATTTAAAATCAGAAGCTCAGCATTTGGAGGAGGTATTAGGTGAGATGGTGTAACAGTGTAGAAGGATTTGATTTCGGATAAAAGAGAACAGAAACTAAAAGTTAAGAGTATGTCTTACTTGTGATAGAACAACACAGATAATTCAAGTTGGGTTAAAGATTGAGTTCAACTGAGTAATGGTTGACATGCTAAACTGATGAAGATAAGGTTAGCCAGTACACAATCAACCCTGTTCTTGTCATAAGTTCCCAAATATATCCTCTTTTCCTCTCAACGTGGGTTTCTATGTGAAATGTAGGTTTTAGGTGGTTGTTCCTTTGATTAGTAATTGGTAACATACTGTCTCTTTTCAAATGTTATGTTTTCTTCTAATCAGTTACCTTTTATATCTACATATTTTCATGATTACATTATTACGTAAGTGCTTGGAACCTTAATGTCATGTAACTTTGGTTGACCAGGTTGTTGATGAACCAGAGAAGTGCAAGAAAGGCATGTTTGGGACAAAGGGGGGGGGGTTAAGGAGGTAACCCCGTTAATGTAAATGTGAACCATTTTTGTTATTTTTTGGTGATAAGGAGGTAACCCCGTTAGGTGTAAAACATAAATTTAAATAATTACAATGCCAGAACTTGTGGAACTGGTTAATGATGTCTAATTACCCATGAGATAACTGTCCCCTGAAAACTATAGACATTTACTCTTGTTTCAGAAATTGGAGAAGATAAAAGAAAATAGGATTGACCCTCACTTCAAGAAGATTTAGAGGATATATCTAATTTCTTGAAACGACAAGTTTCCTTTTTATTTGTTTATATACAAATATGGAATTTCGAGACGGCTATTATTCTCTTACAAGGCTACAAGCTATGTGACTTAACTGCATGATTGGCCTTTGGATAAATATTTGTTGCATTTTTCTGATTCCAAGCATTCAATAAGTACGTGCTATAGTTGTTTCACAATGGTTCTTTCTTGGTACCTGTGTGCAGGCGAAATGGTACTATTACATACTGCTTGGACTGGTAGATGTGGAAGCGAATTTTCTTGGTAAGCATCTAAAATCACGGTAAATGCTTCTCTGGATTTATGAATAGTTAAAGGTTGGGTCTTTATCCCTGTGTTTAAAATCATTATGGACGGCCACTAATGGAATAGATAAACTAGGAAGGTAATGGAGTTTGATAATAAAATAATATATATATATATATATATATATATATATATATATATATATATATATATATATATATATATATTATTATTATTTTTTTTTGAAGTCTGAAAAGTCGTCCAAAATAGTAGTCAAAACGGTCATATTTGGTCAAATTCCCGTTAGTTAACGGGAATAAACGGTCAAAAATTAAATTTCTAACGGGCATAAAATGGCTTGTCAATGTTTTGTTTTAAGCAAGGACTTTAACTTTATCTTTAAGAACATGCATTGCATTGTTTGTTCATTGTTGCATTCATTTCATCTCATCCGACATGAAAAAAAGAAAAGACAAGAATGGATGGGAATATGGGATAGGACTAGGGGGAGTAGTACTGGCTAAGTGAGACTAGGGAGGGAGTAGGGAGTACGAGTAGGGACAGGGAGGGAGTCACCCTCACCCAACCTCACTCAGTGTCACACACACACATACGCGTTTGGCCGGTTCTTTGCACCGGTTCTGGTTCGAAGAACCGGCGGTTCACCGGTTTTGGTACCTCCGACCCTGAATCGGACCGCCTGACTCACGGTTCCAGTTACTCCGGTTCCGATTTTCTCCCCGATTTGCTCCAGTTTTGGGCTTTTCCGGTCTGGTTTCGATCTGGTTTGCCGGTTCCGGTCTGGTTTCGATCCGGTTTGGTCATCCCTAATCTGCACCAAAGTGATGTCATCGCCTTTCAATCTTAAGACTTAAAAGTATCTCCCCATTAAGCTCTTCAAACTGCTTGCGTGGGATGGTTTAAACCGGACCGAAACCGGCAAATCGGGGAGAAAACCAGAACCGGAGTAACCGGAACCGTGAGTCAGGCGGCCCGATTCAGGGTCGGAGGTACCAAAACCGGTGAACCGCCGGTTCTTCGAACCGGAACCGGTGCAAAGAACCGGCCAGAACCGGCCAAACGCGTGTGTGTGTGTAACACTGAGTGAGGTAGAGTGAGGGTGACTCCCTCCCTGTCCCTTACTCGTACTCCCTACTCCCTCCCTAGTTTCACTTAGTCAATACTACTCCCCCTAGTCCCATCCCATATTCCCATCCATTCTTGCCTTTTCTTTTTTTCATGTCGGATGAGATGAAATGAATGCAACAATGAACAAACAATGCAATGCGTGTTCTTAAAAATAAAGTTAAAGTCCTTGCTCAGAACAAAACATTGACAAGCCATTTTATACCCGTTAGAAATTTAATTTTTGACCGTTTATTCCCGTTAACTAACAGGAATTTGACCAAATATGACCGTTTTGACTACTATTTTGGACGACTTTTCAGACTTCAAAAATATATATATATATATATATATATATATATATATATATATATATATATATATATATATATATATATATATATATATTGTTATCCTAATTAAATTTCCTAACTATAAATACTATTTCCCTCTCCAAATAAATTACTTCATCAAAACTCAGTTATCTCTCTCAACTCTCTCAAACGAAAATAATTTGATTCAAGACTTTCAACCTTAGTTCCTTTCATCTTCATTTCTCTCTACGACATATTTTTTCCATCATGAGTAATTTCCTTAAAAAATTGACAAGCCACAAGAGTAAATTCGGTAAGGAGAAAGTATCATCTTCATCACCCCAGCCCCAAGCACCACCAAGACCATCATTTGTTGATCCACCACGACGATCATGTGTTGATCCACAACGACCATCACTTGTTGATCCACCACGACGATCATGTGTTGATCGACCACGACCATCACTTGTTGATCAATCACGACCATCATTTGTTGATCAACCACGACCATCATTTGTTGATCCCGAAGGTCTCTATTTTAAATTTGAAGGGGGAGCTCCAGTAGCAAATGAAAATTTGTGGGGGGAATGGAATGAAGGTGACGAAGTGCTAGAAGAAGTTCCAAATTTTGCACCGTCACCACCACCACCATTTGAAGATGGTCCAAATTCAACTCCAAATACCGAAGAAAGTGGTGCCAATAATATGGAAGCGATAGCAATGGGAGGGCGTCGTCGTAAAGGAAGTAATATCCCGAGACCTCCTAAAGCCAAAAGACAAGAATCCGCAATTTTCACGAAACACTACAGAAAAATACCTGTCAATGATGGCACGAGTAGGAATTTCACGGCAATATACAACTATTGTCCAAAGGGGAGTGAAACAACTTGTCCATTCTCTAAAGGGGGTCGATACGGTACTATGGATCGACATATAAGAAACCATCATCCCGGAGAATATGGCATAGATTCGAAGCAAGCACAATTGCAAGGATTTGTGCAACAACCCAATCAAGGTACATGTTCTCAAACTTCTTCTAATTTATTTTCATATGATCATTTAAACCATAGGAAACAAATGGCTAAATTTGTTTGTGCGCAATCCCTTCCCTTTAGTTTTTCCGATAACGAATACTATGAACAATTAATTAAGCTTTCTCTTAATCCTTCCGCTACGAAAGTAGCTCGTACAACCCTCACTCGTGATGTTAAAAGTTTAGTAGCAGAAATGAAATATGCTTTATTTGAGACATTTGGTCATTTGTCATCTAAGGTTTCTATTTGTTCTGACATATGGAGCGATAGCAAAATAAGACATTTTTATATGGGTGTAACATGCCATTGGATAGATGATTCTTGGAGAATTCAAAAGAGATTACTTGCATATCGAATTTTTTATGAGGCATACACCGCGCATAATATAGCTCATATGTTGCAAATAATTTTGAAAGAATATAATCTAGTTGAAAAGGTTTTTTCAATATCTTTTGATAATGCTAGTGCTAATATCGCTAGTTTGTCCGAATTAATTTTAGTTTGTAAACCATCACTAGGTGGTCGATTTTTTCATATTAGATGTTTGTGTCATATTTTAAACTTGTGTGTCCAAGATGGTTTGCGTGCTTTGGATACTTCTATTACTTTAATTAAAGATGCGGTTCATACTATTATGAAAAATTCAAAAAATCACAAGGCAATGGAGGCATTATTGCACAAGTCAAGGGAAAAAACAAAAAAAATTCCCAACGGATGTTCCAACGCGATGGAATTCTACCCTTCATGTATTACAAGAAACTTGGAATTGGAGAAATGAAATTTGCATTTTCTTGGGATCCATTAACTATGGTGCAAATTTATATACTCAACAATGGGATGAATGTGAGACTATGATGAATTTGTTGACGAAATTCGAGATTGCAACCACGGCGTTATTCGGTACGTATTACCCAACTTCTAATTTAGTTCTTGATCATTGTCTAGAAATTTCTAGTGTATTTTCTGAGTTTCAAAATTATGTATTTCTTAAAGATGCGGTTTTAAGAATGCGATCAAAGTGGGTTTATTTGAGAAAACTACCTCAAACTTCCTTCAAACCATATTGCCTCATATATTAACCTACAACACATGACGATGGAATGTTAAATAATTAACAGCTCTAGTCACAGAGTGAGGATATTGCTAATTTTTTTGTAGATGAATGATGACATTCAAAAAAAAATAACATCAATGAGGACATTTGAAAAACATGTATACATAAGTGATCAAAATAGCAGTTATGCCTGTTTCCCAACATTCATTCCTTGTTTTTTTTTTTTTCTGATAAGAACATTCATTCCTTGTACAACCATGACGGCAATCACAAGGAATTTGTATTAACATTCCTGCGGCTAAACATATTTTCTCAAACATATTTGAAGACAATAATAATTGAAAACTTAACGGAAAATAACAGAAATGGCAAACCAGCCATTCTGACAATTCACATCTGATTCGATCAATCTCACAAGGGTAGGATTTCAAAACCGCACACCCATCAGAAATATGTGTGCCAGAATAAGGCATGGCATGGCATGGCATGGCGCAAATGCAACGACATTGACTTTATTGCAAGCAAACGGAGATCACATTCACCAACATACGACACTACGCTCACATTCTGCCGAGGAAACCAGCCACAAACCCAAATGCATTGAGCCTTATAATGATACAACAAAGAATTTTCTTTTGATATCTCTTCGTTTGGGTTGGTTGCAGGGAAAGTTGCAAGAGAATTATTGTTCATCGCCTATACTTAACCAGCAAGGGCAAAAACGTACATAATTAATTAGGCATCCATAGATTGCCGTAGTTTCTCACAATTTGAACAAGTGAGGAAATGGGTGAATTAAGCAGTTCTTGAGGGCCATGTTGCTTGAGCAGACATGATAATTCCCACTATCACTCCAAAGAGCCCCAGACAGAGCACTACCAAAGATTTCAATCACAAGAATTTTCACAAAAAGTGAAGAATTTTGTGCATCAGACAGTGCACAGGAGCTCCCAATAATTCCTACGCACAACCTGTTAGAAAAAAGTAAAACTAGAGAGGGATATATATATATATATATACACACACACACACACACTCTCCGTCACATAACAGCTTGCACCAATTTATTTTTTGGATGTCCCATTTCCTAAAATGTCCATCTTGTATTCTTTTATTATTCACCCTACCCCACTTATCATACTCACACACTTAAATTGTGGGTCCCATTCTCAAATCATCATGTTCACTAAAGCCTTTCCCACCTCCAATACTTTTGAGTAAACATACTCTCTTCTTAATTCCTGTGTCAGAGTGCAAGTTGTTATGGGACGGAGGGAGTATATTGTTTTGGTCAAATTTCAACAAATGTTTTTGATGATAAGAAAAATGACTAAAGTGATATGAATCAGGGTACAATGATTATCGGGTTGAATAGAAATGAACACGAGGTATTTGTTGACTAGGGAAAGCCCTTGAACAACTTGTTCGCCGGCATAAAATCCCGGGAGGTTTTGGTACCTTCCTTGACCAAAAGTTTACTAAAGATTGAGATGATTACAGAACTATGAGCGTATACAAAGGGAGCTTAAGCTAGGGTGAACGTGTGTGAATTACAAGTGATTTATCCCTTTTATACCTCTTTATAACGGCTAATTACAAAGAAAATATCAAACCTAGAATCTCGGAGGTAAGTTGAGATTTATTCGCCACTTCGTTGATGGAGATGATAGTGATCCGTTGCTAGGTATTTTGATGAAGAAAACGTCGTTGAATTGGTCTTCAATTACTTTGACACGTTCCCTGAAAAATAGGCTTAACGTAACAATAGTTCAACCTGCAAATGATCAAGATGTAATAGAACAACTCAAGTTGTTAGTACCAAGTTGTTATATGCAAGTTGAAACAAGTTGACTGAAAATGCAGGGCCCAACAATTGCCCCCAAAATTTTTAAATTTTAAAATAAAGAATATATAAAGAGACAAAAAATTTGAAAAGTTTGTCAAAAATGGGTATGAGGTACGGCGGTTTTAAATGAAAAGGTTTTGATGGGACGGTTTTGAGTGGTTCCAAGGCAAAAGTTATGATTCTTCTCTAGACATCCAACCGCCTTCAACTTCCTCCTTAAGTAAATTAAAGTCCTCCTCCAACTCTCCCTTTCACAAAATCAAAAAAGTAGCTTTCAAGGAGGTTCTAGAGGAATAATCAGAGAAGAAGGTCGGAGAGAAAAATCAAGTAAAAATTTCCGGTGAGTCTTCCGTCCCTTTTCAATTTCTTGCTGGTAATTTTTCTTCAAGTTTGTAAAATGGGAAAAAAGAAGGTGAGTATAATCGAAAGCGACGAAGGTTTGCCCGAGGGTTTCTTAACTCAAAACATGTTGAAAGAACCGGACAAAGAAAAATGTTTGATTCCTAAAGCCAACCTAGAAATTATTAAGAAAAACCACGCAATGCCATATGAAACCATCTTTTTCACCCACCCCGACTTGACCTCTGAATGTTATTCTCCCGATTGGGTGTGCTTTCCTGAATATCCTTTTGTTATTGGCCTAAAATTTCCCTTTCCCGCACTTAATCACTAGGTTCTTTGCTTCCTCAAAACTCAACTATGCCCAAATCATGCCTCAAGGCTGGAGGTGCTTGCAAACCCTAGTTAGGTTAAATGAGGAGACTGGGTTGAAAGTTGGTTTAGAAGAATTCGCCTATACAACTGAAATAAGGGGATTTGGCCTTGGGAGATTTGGTTTTAGGGTTAAGACTGGTGGAGCCCCTTTTTTGAAAGAGAACAGTGACCCTGCTGATAGAGGTTGGAGGAACAAATTTTTCTTTGCAAGGAGAGACACCTTGGGTCAAGAGGAGGGTGTGATTTCCAAGTGGAGGTCTCAAGGTAGTACAGATAATTTTTCTTACTCTATTAATGTTTCTTAACATCTTAATAGCTAACCACTTGAATTTCCTTTGGTGTAGTTGCTAAACTGAGCGTGCTTTTTGCTCATAAAGATGAGACAGAGGAGAATGTGAAGAAAATCTATGAGTTGGATCCATTAATAAGGTTTTTCAAAGCATTCCCAGTCTTGTTTTCTGTAAATCTAGAAGAAGAACTTAACCCCGAAGAAACTCTACCAGATTCCATCAAGATGTCCATAGGTTTGACAAACCACTTAAAGTTTTTTCCTATCTCCAATTTATTCTAGTCCTTTCAAGTTGTTTTAATCTTCCAGTTGTCCTAACTTTCTATGTCCTTATTGCAGCTACACGCTCCAAGACCACCGTGAGTGCTGCAGACCTATTGGCTGAAGCTAAGGCAAGGAGAACTGTTAAGAGAGACAATAAGCCTCCAACTCCTAAGTCTATGGCATCTAGCTCTGAATTGAATGTCTCCAAGAAGAAGGAGGAAGCCAAGAAGAAGAAATTGACAGAGGCTGAAGCCACAGATGTGGGTGTTGATTTGAATGTGGAAAAGACAAGAGAGAAGTTTAAAGCTGCGATGACAGAGTTTATCGACAAGGTGAAATAAGGAGATTTTGAACCTTATTTCAAAGAATTCATAGGGAATTAACACTTCTTTTTCACAGGTTTCAGAGATCATGATTCCTATTATGGATCAAGTTGATATTTTGAAGATCAAAGCGGCTAAATGTAGTCACGAAGCTGAAGAAAGAAAGAAAGAAGCTACCAAAAATGCTGGGGAAGTAGAGAGGTTGAAGAAAGAAGAAAAGACACATGCCGGTGTGGTACAGAAATTGAAGAAAGATATTGATATTTTGAGGAAGGAGGTGGAAGTTGTTCGTGCTGAGAAAGTGAAGGAGAATGAAGCTCATTCGAAGGAGCTTGAAGCAGCGAAGGAAGACTTCAAATTTAATACCACCAAGGCACTGTTTGAAGCTAGAATCCAACTTATGGAAGAGTATAAGAATGGATTGGCTTCAGGTTGGGATGTGTAAGAAGAAAAAAGATCTTTGGAAGATTTCATTGGGGAACCAGTAGATGGGGAGGAGGTGAACTCTCCGGCCCTTGAAGACCTGGTTGATGATGCTAATAAATCTTTGAGTACCATAGTGGAAACCCCAATTGAAGGAAATGATCAAGGGAAGGAGGTAAGTGCACCACCGGCTGCAGCAGGCCAAAATGTTTAAACAATTTGAAAGCTTTTAAGTAGTTTGGAGGGAGGAAAAACAAAAACAGTTCTTTTTTGCTAATTTGCTGCGCCATTGGTGGGCATCAAATGGGGGGTCTGTCCCCAAAACAAGTTTATTTTGGTATGTAATGGCTCATAAGAGCCCAAACAATTTATTTGGGGGTACTAGGTTGGTCTAGTACACCAAGCTTTCTTAGGTTTTAAGGGATTGGTTGGCTCATCCAACTTGTCCTTTAGTTGCAAAATCTTTTGGAAACATTTCAAAGTTTTAAAGAAGTATTTTAGGTTTTTCAGAAATACTTGTTTGTTCATAGATAACATGTTGATGTTATAAACAGAAGGTAACATGATAATGTTACAACCAGTAGTCACAACTTGAATAAGTGTGAAATCGTGCGCCCAGGCGAAGGTGTCAAAACCTTAATTCGTTAGAAAAGATGAAAATCTTTTATCCACATGTAAATTGTACCTTTGATCAGAGGTAACCGTTTGAAGAGATAGAACAAGTATCAGCCGTCCTGACGTGTCAACATGTTCCATCCCTCTCCAGCTTAGAGTTTCAACATGTTTGAGCTGTAGTGGCGTGTCAACATGTTGAACTTCTTCATCCTAGGTCTAAACATATTGGATCCGTACTGGCGTGTTAATATGCTTAGACCTACTCCAACTTTAGGTCTCAATATGTCAGAGCCGTACTGACGTGTTAACATGTTGAGCCTACTCTGTTTGTTCGAGTTGTATACCTTGCAAAACAAATTCAGGTTAGGGTTTGGTGTTAGCGTAGCTAACAC
The DNA here is from genome assembly GCA_022495995.1 of Adenophora triphylla var. japonica. Lineage (NCBI taxonomy): Eukaryota > Viridiplantae > Streptophyta > Magnoliopsida > Asterales > Campanulaceae > Adenophora > Adenophora triphylla. The sequence continues at coordinate 254,343 of JAFEMH010003266.1, read as the reverse complement.
CCCTCCGATGCTTACGTTAGTAAGGATTCTCAATAAAACTTGATAATTTGAAACATGTGAATGAATTTGACACAAAATAGATCATAATTGAGAAGTCTAGTTGTTAATAACTGGACTTACATAAAATAGAGCTTCAAATGAATGGCATTCCAACTCCTAGGGATCCTGTCTCCATTTGGGGTCGATAACCAATATGCACCTTTGCCAGCTTCAGCATCGATGAGATATGGTCCTTCCCACTTGGGAGCTAGTTTACCTGCATTCAGTTCTCTTGTATTTTGAAATACTTTTCTCAAAACTAAATCACCAACCTGGAATCTTCTTATCCTGACATTCTTGTTGCATGATCTAGCAATCCGTTGCTGATAAGCTGCCATCCTTATCTTGGCTAAATCCCTGATCTCATCAATTGTATCTAAATCTTGGGTTAACAAGAGGTTATTTTCATCTTGAGTTAATAAGCCATACCTTGTTGTTGGGATTGTCACCTCGACTAGAATTACAGCTTCTACCCCATATACCAAAGAATATGGAGTTCTACCTGTGGCCCCTTTTGTAGTGGTCCTATCTGCCCAAAGTACAAGTGGTAACTCTTCAGCCCACTTTCCCTTCTTTTGATCTAGGCGCTTCTTCAAGTTATTGACGATCAACTTGTTGCTTGACTCAGCTTGACCATTGGCTTGAGGGTGGACAGGCGTAGACATGATCAGCTTGATGCCCCAGCGAGCACAAAAATCTCTAGTCTTCTTACTTATGAATTGGGACCCATTGTCGCATATGATCTCTGAAGGCACGCCAAACCTGCTTATAATATTTTTCTTTAAAAATGAAATTACCTCCTTGTCTCTTACTTGTACATAGGCCTCTGCCTCAATCCACTTTGAGAAATAATCAGTCATTGCCAACATGAACACTTTGCCACCAGGGGCCTTAGGCAGCTTGCCCACAATATCCATGCCCCATTGCATGAAAGGCCAAGATGAGACAATAGAGTGTAGAGGTTACGCGAGGTTGATGCAAGATGTTCTTTGTGTCTTTGGCGGGCATCACATACTTCGTACATAGCTCATGGCATCTTGACGCATGGTTGGCCAGTAATAACCAGTCTTGAGGGCCTTCGACGCCAATGCTTTTCCACCAGAATGATTTCCACATATTCCTTCATGAATTTCTTTTAGCACCAGTTCAACTTGCTCATTATCGATACATCTCAAATAGTGCCCTGCAAAAGATTTCTTGAACAAGACATTATCTATTAAAACGAAAGTTGAAGTACAAATCTTAAAAGATCTAGCATTCTTAATATCTGGCGGAATAGTCCCAAGTTGAAGGAACTCTATTATGGGTTGGGTCCAAGATGGTCTTGCATCTTGTGTCCCATCAGGTTGAGTAACCACTTGAGTTCCTCAACTTGGTCTATTGCCGGGAACATAACATTAATAATGGGAATATTAGTATGCAACATTGATTTGTAAGTTGAACCCAAGTTGGCCAATGCTTCCGCTTCTCAATTCTCTTCTCTAGGGACCTGTTCCAATGAGAATGACTTAAATTTCGAGGCTAAAGCTTTGACATGTTGGAGAAATAGAGTTATCTTGGAATGCTTCGCCATATAACTGCCATTGAAATGGTTAGCAAGTAATTGAGAATCAACATATACATTTATATGAGTAACGTTTAGACTTAAAGCTGTAGTTAAACCCATGATTAAAGCTTCATACTCAGCTTCGTTATTCGTTGCATTGAATTCACAAGATACAGCTTGAGGTATGATATCACCTTGAGGGGATTTTAGAACTATTCCCAAGCCAATTCCTTTGGAATTTGAAGCTCCATCTGTGAACAGTGTCCAAAATCTAGGAATAGTTTTACCTTCAAGTTGTTGTACTTCCAGATTCCACCTCTAAGTTTGCAAACTTGGGCTAAAGTACTGCTACAAAATCGGCTAGAGCACGAGATTTGATAGTGTTCTTGGCTCATATGATATGTCGTAGGTGCTCAACTTGGTGACCACTTGGCCAATCCGCACGACATTTTCGGAGTTCTCAACACATTTCTCATAGGATAGTTAGTTCTAAGGTTATAGAATGTGTTTCAAAATAATGACGTAGTTTTGTAGCAGCAGGTAGTTAAGGCTAAGATTAATTTTTCGAGATGAGAATACCTCATTTCGGCATCTAGTAAAGATTTCTTGATATAATATACGGGATCTTTGTTCACCTTGGATTTCTTTCACGATCTTGCACTAATCGCATTCTCGAGATACAGCTAAATATAAATAAAGGTGCTCACCTCGTTCTGTTTTAGCAAGTAGAGGTGACATCATTAAGTAATCTTTAAGTTGTTTGAAAGCTGCTTCATGTTGGTCAGTCCATTGGAAGAGTTTATTATTCCTTAATACTTCGTAGAATAACCTGCACTTATCAGATGATTTAGATATAAATCTATTTAGTGCAGCTACTCTACCTGTTAACCTTTGGACATCTTTGATGTTCTTGGGAGATTCCAAGTTGAGAATGGCTTTGATCTGCTCGGGACTGGCTTCAATTCCTCTCTTGGTCACTATATAACCCAAGAATTTTCCTGCTTTAACACCAAAACTGCACTTGGCTGGATTAAGCTTCATGTTGAAAGCTTTCAAGATGTTGAACGCCTTAGCAAGATGCTCCACATGATCTTTAATATGCTTGGACTTGATTACCATATCATCTATGTAGACTTCCATTGTCTTGCCAAGTTGATCTTTAAACATCTTGTTCACGAGCCTCTGATAAGTTGCCCCTGCATTTTTAAGACCAAATGGCATAGCAATATAACAATATATACCTTCCGGAGTCATGAATGCTGTATCCTCTTGATCTGAGGGCTCTATTTGAATTTGCTGAAAACCTGAGGACGCATCCATGAATGTTAAGATGTCGTGGCCAGCTGTTTCGTCAACTAGAGAATCAATATGAGGGAGAGGGAATGGATCCTTCGGGCAAGCCTTGTTCAAGTCTGTGAAGTCCACGCATACTCGCCACTTGCCGTTCCTCTTTTCTACCACCACAACATTGGCTAACCACCTTGGATATTGAACTTCTCTGATCATATTGGACTTCAAAAGCCTCTCAACTTCATCCTTTATGATCTGGTTCCTCTCCTGGGCAAACTTCCTTCTTTTCTGATGAACAGGACGGATGGTTGGATCAATATTCAACTTGTGAGTAATGATGTCCTTGCTTATTCCTGTCATGTCCTCATGCTTTCACGCAAAACAACACTTCTGACTCTTCAAGAACTCAATCAGCTCCTCCTCAATTTCGGATGGAAGATCTGTACCAACTTGCACTTGGGCCTCAGGGTTTGACTCATCAACAGAAACACTTTTCGTCTCATGCTCCTCTGCTTCAAGAACTTCCTGGGCCTTTTTCTTTAATTGATATGCTTGACGAGGGACTGAACTTTCTTTCATATTAACCTTGTAGCACTCTTTAGAAGCCTGCTGGTTTCCCTTCAACTTGGCCACACCCCAAGGTGTTGGAAACTTGACGCACTGGTGATAAGTTGACGGCACAGCCTTCATGTTGTGGATCCAAGGTCTTCCTAAGATGACATTGTACGAGGAAGAGCATTCAATCACACAAAACCTCTCCATAGAATTCATACCCTCCAAATAGATTGGCAACTTGATTTCCCCGACTGTTTGCTTTATCTCACCACTGAACCCTACCAGTACGGATGAATTCTTCACAAATTCGGTCAAAGGAATGCCCATCTCTTCCAGAGCATGAGTGAAGATTATGTTGACTGAGCTGCCGCCATCAATCAAAATTCTCTTGACCATACAATTAGCAATCTGCACCTGAACAACTAAACCATCATGATGGGGGTCCAACATGTTGGCTTTATCCTCATCTTCAAAGGAAATAACTTGACCATCGGTGAAATCGCGACATCTTGTGGGTAGTTCTGACTGATCCTCCTTAGAACTCTTGGCATAACGCTTGGCTGTAGAGTAAGTTGTTCCACAAATATGGGATCCACCTGAAATAACATTTACTACCTTGGTGGCTGAAGGAGGTGCAACTTTCTCGGGTCTGGACTGCTCCCCTGAATCAGGTTCTTTAGACTCACTTCTGACCCTCTTCTTACCCAACAAATCCTTAAGAAGACCCTTGGATAATAAATGAGCAATCTCCTTCCTCAAGGCAAAACAATTCTCAGTGGTATGCCCAAAATCCTCATGAAATGCGCACCACTTGGACTTGTCCTTCCAAGTTGTTGGCTGATCACTCTTCTTGGGCCATCTTGCTTTATCTCCAAGATTTCCCATGGCGCAAAGGATTCCTGCAATGTCCACAGAAAAGCAGTATTCAGAAATTTTAGGATAATCATTATCATCCCCATCTTGATCATCATCTACAAAATGAACTTTAGAAGATTCAGATTTAACAGGGGGTTTGCCCCTGTTGGACTTATAATGATGGGAATCCGATTTTCTGTCAGAGGGCTCGAATAGAGGAGTAGGGGTCCTCCCAGTCGACTTCCCCAATGCCAGGCTGTCATCCTCCAATCTGATGAAAGGCAAGGCTCTGGTTCTGATTTCTTCAAGTTGTTTTGCAGGAGTCATCACCAACTCATTATAAAATAGAGAGCTCTTCTTCAAGCCTATACGGAATGCTTCTGTAGCCGTGGACACGTCCAAGTTAGGTATAGTCACTGCCTCCTTGTTAAACCTGTGCAAATATTCTTTAAGACTTTCGTTAGGCTGTTGCACAATTCTATAAAGGTCACTAGTCAACTTGTCAAATGCCCTATTTGTAAGTGCTCCAATAAAAGTTGTTAGTATTTTCGTTAGAAAATTAACGAAAGTTTTAACATTTCTAACATTTCTAACAATTCCTAACATTCCTAACAAAGTGAGGGTAGATTAGGGATTGCCATTTAAAGATAAACCATGGAAAAGAATCAAAAAAGCAAAAGAAATGGTCAAAAACCCGAAATAGAAGTGGCTGGGAAATTTTCTGGTTGCTTAATTTGAATTTTATTCTTCCTGTCCAAAGCCTGGAGCAGCATTTAATGAACAGTGCACGCTTACAGAGTCATCCGCGTGGATAGGTTTGTAATTTCAGAGTGCCTATAAATTGAGGCCTTCAGTCACAGAAATGGAAAGGAACAACACATTTTACAACTGCACCTTGGCGAAAAATAGGGAGAAAACAGTGGGAATTCACTTGAATTGCCACCATTTTCTCTTGAATCTTTCCCAAATCCCACTCACTCAAGATACTCTCAAATCATTCTCATACATACACTAACCCAAGCTCAAATCACCCCTTAGGAGGAGGATTAGAGAGAAAACATAGAGGACTTCATTGTTATCTACTTGTTTTCTCTTTGACCAACTCTAATCACAAACCCTAAACACATTCAAACCCTAAACACTTTCAAGCATTGAATTCATCCAAACACAAAACACAAAGAAGATAGGTATAACCTCCCTCTCCTCACCCTAAATCTCTCTCATCCATGCATGCACTTTCAAACTCCAAAATGTAGTTTGTTCATCTTCTTGCTCTAGATCCAAGAGGATCACCATGGAAGTTCATCTCCATGGATGATCCTCTACAAGGATCAACATTATTTTCAAAGTGTCTTTACTTACTTGCAAACACATTTTCAAAACCCTAAAAATCATTTTCATACATCAAATCTTCATTTTCAAAGGATAAAATTCCCCTTCCCAAGCAAATGAAATGCTTAAGTCCTAATGTACCCCAAGGATAGCTTGATATAGTAGATCACCACTAAAATGTTTAGTGATCACTAATCAAAGCTTAGGGAAATGGGGACAAGCATGGATGCCAAACCCCCTTTAAAATCATGTTTTTCTTCAAGAGGAAGTTGCTGTCCAGTAGCCTTTCTCTAAGACCTCTGTCCATGGTCTAATTTTTTGGACATACAGAAACTTGGAATTTGGTGTTTACTACAAAACACTTTTTGTAGAAAACATCCAGAGGTTTCCATACATATTTTTACTTTATTTTTTACGTGAGTAAAACTCCCTTTTTCAAATTTTCTTTCAAAGGTCAGTTCATCAGTTCATCAGTCTCCCGGCGTGTAACGTGACCTCCGAACCCAAATCTCTAATCCCAGGCATTTTTCAAAGTTTTGGCCCTTAAAACAAAAATGGCGTGGCGACTCCGTTTGATTTCAAAAAATCGGGTACACATCGTTACACTATTGCACAAAAATTGATTAATAAACATATTGACAAGTTGAGCATAAGAAGAAATAGAGTTTAGGGGAAGCCCTGTTAGCCATTTTAAGGCTGGTCCTGACAAAGTTGAGCCAAAACCCCTGCAAAAACATGCTTCTCTAAAAATAGGGGGGATACTTATAATATCCATTGATTCCTGATACAGCAACACATGTTCTGCTGGGTCGGTGCTTCCATCATACTTCTTCATATGAGGGACTGAAAACTTCTTTGGGATCTCCACACTAGCTATTGCTGGAACAAAACGAGATTCGTTATAGCAAGTTGGAGAAACTTGGTGATACGGCAAGTTGACTCCAGGCACACTTCGAAGCAACTCTTTAATGGTCTGCATTTCCTTAACAAGTTGGTTCTCTGCGAAAAGAGGAGTATTATTAAACTGAGGTGCAGAGGTATCAAAAGCATTAAAGAAACTCCCTGTTTGCCCCATCGAGGGTGTAGCATAGGTGTAGCAAGATGACAACACAGGTTGGCTAGCTGGAAGGCTGAATCTTGGTTGCTCGATTGGAATGGACGTCATGATTGTGCTTTCTGCTGGCAAGGTGCCGAACATAGGGATATCTCCAAAATGACTAGGTCCTGTACCAGCACCAAACAGAGATCTAGGAAGTAAAGGTGAGAATGGGGTGGATACTTGAGTTTCAGCTTGCTTCCCTTTGTTGGGTTTTACGGGTCCATGCGCAGCGGAATTAAGCATTAAAAACATAAAACCCAAGAAGCCCTATGATCCGTTCTATACAATTAATTTGAATACCTATGAGATAGAATTAAACCAACCTTGAAACGCTTTCCGGTCTTGAGCTATCGAACGATTTGATTATGTGATATCGAATCACAAACTTCGTTCTTCAACTTGCTTGAACTCTAGGCCTTGATCGATGAACGAGCGAAGACCCTCTTTTGGTATCCACACCTTTGAATGAATCCAAGAACAATTTCTTGTTGATTGCTAGATCTAAACCTTGAAGAATATTGAGAGAATTTGATTGTGAATTTTGCTTTAAAATTTCGGCTAGGCTTTTAGGTTTGACAGAACCCTTGTATTTATACTACAATAGTGTAAATACCTCTTCTAATCAAATTAGGAGAGACAGTACATCAAAAACGCGTATTGGCCTATTATGTCGCGCGGTATATCAAGCCATTGGCTTGATATGTCGCGTGACATAAGTAGCCGCTTACGAGCCTCTCAATCATTCTTCCTCCGGTTTAACCAATTCATTCTAGTTGTGTGTGACCCAATAGGATTACATCATGTTGGCAATGAGTTCGATCATATCGAACCTCATAAGACATAAGCGGACTCTAGCAAGCCATTATGTCTACCCAAATAATGCAACGTAAGAGTTCACGTTTCCAACGGTGTACTTCCATTCATCCCTTTTGTCTCACGATGTTATATTGAACACAAGTCATGGTCCTTGTCAACTTGTTATTGTTCAATGCTTTCTCGATTCTTGAGTATAATGATAATTCCAATCATATTGGGGTACGGCCATACACTTTCATCATTATCACTCATCGAGGGGCCCAAGCATAACATCTCTCTTCCGATGGACAAATTCCTTCTTGACTTATCATCCTTCCCATCATGAATCCGATCATGCCAATGATAGCCTTTATAGATATCGTGTTAAGATATCGTTTGACTAAAATCAAACATGACTTTCATCATATGTAAGGTTATGATAGTCTTAGGTCTAGGAAATAAATGAAGTAACCGTATGAGATTTAAGTATGACATTTGACCATGACATAAATCTCATGCGGGTCATGTCCAATACTTGTTCTCTAACAAGTACCCATAATTTCAATGTGCATCTCTTATGCATATAATCATCACATGATTATCCATTGACAATTATACTAATTTATTCTCTTAATAATTAGGGACAGAGATTATTATAAACAAATATACAAAACATATAATAATCAAATAATAAACATCTCATATAATAATAAATAATGTCAACACATAAGTCTATCAATCATAGGCCTAGGGCATAACACCAACAGTCTCCCACTTGCACTAGGCCCAATCTACCATGTATCGAATACCCATGGACCTAACATGACCATCATGTTTAGCTTGCGAGAGAGCCTTAGTTAGTGGGTCCGCCACGTTGTCATCGTTGTCTACTCTGCATATCTTAACGTCTTCCCTTTCACATATCTCACGGATAATGTGGAAACGTCGAAGTATGTGTTTGGATCTCTAGTGTGATCTTGGTTCCTTTGCTTGTGCAATGGCACCATTGTTATCACAGTAAAGTTCAATAGGATCTCTGATGCTTGGAATGACTTCCAAATCACTAATGAACTTCTTGATCCAAACTGCTTCCTTAGCTGCATCGGATGCCGCTATGTACTCAGCTTCGGTTGTAGAATCAGCGACGGTACTTTGCTTGGAACTTTTCCAACTCACAGTGCCTCCATTAAGCGTAAACAAAAATCCAGACTGCGATCTGAAATCATCTTTGTCGGTTTGGAAGCTAGCATTTGTGTAGCCTTTTACTACAAGATCTTCTTCCATTCCTTCAAAGACCAAGAATACATCCTTAGTTCTTCGTAAGTACTTAAGGATATTCTTGACTGCTATCCAATGTGGTTCGCCGGGATCCGATTGGTACCTACTCGTCATGCTTAGAGCACACGAGATATCGGGTCTAGTACATAGCATACATGATAGACCCAATTGCCGAAGCATATGGAATACCATTCATTCTCTTTCGCTCATCATTAGTCTTTGGACATTGATTCTTGCTAAGAGATATACCATGCAACATTGGCAAATTCCCTCTTTTAGAATTTTCCATTTGGAATCTTCTAAGGACTTTGTCAATGTAAGTACTTTGACTTAAACCAATCATCCTCTTGGATCTATCTCTATAGATCTTGATACCAAGGATATATGCGGCTTCGCCCATATCTTTCATTGAAAAGCACTTTCCCAACCAAGACTTGACAGCCTCTAGTGCAGGAATGTCATTTCCAATGAGTAAGATATCGTCGACATACAACACTAAAAATAGTGCTACGCTCCCACTAATTTTCTTGTATACACAAGGTTCATCTTCGTTCTTGATAAAGCCAAATTCCTTGATTGCTTCATCAAAACGTAGATTCCAACTCCTTGAAGCTTGCTTCAATCCATAAATGGATTTCTGCAACTTACACACCTTGCTAGAATTTTCTGGACTGACAAAACCTTCAGGTTGTATCATGTATACATCCTCAAGTAACTTCCCATTAAGGAAAGCTGTTTTGACATCCATTTGCCATATCTCATAGTCATAATATGCGGCTATGGCAAGTAAAATTCTAATAGACTTAAGCATAGCTACAGGCGAAAAGGTTTCATCATAGTCTATGCCATGAATCTGCCTATATCCCTTAGCTACTAGCCTAGCCTTATAGGTGTGCACCTTCCCATCCATGTCGGTCTTCTTCTTGAAGACCCATTTGCACCCTATGGTTTTTACACCTTCGGGTGGATCAATCAAGTTCCAAACTTGATTATCAGCCATGGATTGTAATTCGGACTTCATGGCTTCTTGCCATTTTTCCGAATCCGGAGCGGACATCGCTTCTTGATAGCAAGTGGGTTCATCATTTTTGATTAACTCCACTTCATCACTTTCCGTAACGAGAAATCCATATCTCTCGGGTTCGGATCGTGATCTACCACTTCGGCGAGGAACTTGTGCATCTTGAACCGGTTCCACAACGGTGTGTGAACTTGGTTCGCTTTCTACCATTGGTTCAATGTTGTTTTCGGGTTCTCGAACTTCTTCGAGATCTATTTTACTCCCACTCGGTTCCTTTGCGAAGAAACTCCTTTTCTAAGAAAGTACCATTTCGAGCAACAAACACTTTGTTCTCGTTTCGGTTGTAGAAATAGTATCCTTTGGTTTCCTTAGGATATCCCACAAAAACACATTTATCGATTTAGGTGCTAGCTTGTCGAAGTTAACTTCTTGACATATGCATCACAACCCCAAATCTTCATGAAAGACAAACTAGGTTTTCTTCCATGCCACATCTCATATGGGGTCTTTTGAACCGATTTGGTAGGAACTCTGTTTATAGTGAAAGCGGCAGCTTTCTAGTGCATGTCCCCAAAAGGATAAAGGAAGCTCAACTTGACTCATCATAGAACGAACCATGTCCAACAAAGTTCTATTCCTCCTTTCAGAGACACACCATTCCATTGTGGTGTTCCGGGTGGAGAGAGTTCTGAAACGATTCCACAACTCTTAAGATGACTGTCAAATTCTTGGCTCAAATATTCACCACCTCGATCGGATCGAAGTACCTTAATAGTTTTGCCAAGTTGATTTTGCACCTCATTTTGAAATATTCGAAATATCTCAAACGATTCACTCTTATGTTTCATTAGATAAACATATCCAAATCTACTATAATCATCCGTGAATGTTATGAAGTACCGAAATCCTCCCCTAGCATCGCTACTCATAGGCCCACATAGATCGGTATGTATGAGTCCTAATAAGTCGCCCGCCCCTTTCACCGGTTTTGGTAAATGGGTCCTTGGTCATCTTGCCAAGTAAACAAGATTCGCATGTCTCATATGATTCATAATCATGTGAGTCCAAAAATCCATCTTTGTGGAGTTTAGAAATGCGTTTCTCGTTTATATGGCCAAGACGACAATGCCATAAGTAAGTGTGGTTTACATCATTGGGTTTAGATTTCTTGTTAATGTTATAGACATCATTATCACGATTTTCAATATCAAGAACATAAAGGCCATTGAATGAAACAGCAGTACAATAATGCATATCACTCTTGTAAATAGAAAATTTCTTATCACATATAAGAAAATTAAAACCTTCATTATCCAAACATGAAATCGAAATAATATTCCTACTTAAAGCTGAAACGTAATAACAATTGTTCAAAACAAGTATTAGTCAACTAGGTAAAGTAACTTCATAAGTTCCTACGGCTAATGCAGCAACTCTTGCTCCATTCCCCACACGTAGGTCCACTTCACCTTCCTTAAGCATCCTTCTGTTCTTTAGACCCTGCACATTTAAACAAATGTGAGTTCCACATCCGGTATCCAATACCCAAGAACTAGAAGTAGATAGGAATATATCTATAACAAAGATACCTGAAGTTGAAGCAACTCCTTTGCTCTTCTTCTGCTTCCTTGTATTTTGCGCAATTTCTCCTCCAATGTCCAATCTCATTGCAATGGAAGCAGATTGCGTCCTCTTGGGACTTAGGCTTAGCCTCTTTAGGCTTGGAGGCCTCTTTGGGCTTGGCAACCTTTGCCTTAGGATTAGCAACCTTTGCTTTTCCTTTACCCTTGAACCCTTTCCTTGTTAACCATTAGCACTTGATCGGTCTTCTTCTCGACAATACTGATTTCCGCAGTAGTCAACATTTGAACTAACTCGGAAAGGTTTCTATTCATTCCACCCATGTTATAGTGCATTATGAAATGACTAAAACTTTTAGGTAATGAATTCAAGATTATGTCGGTAACCAACTCTTGGCTAATTGGAAAACCGAGCCTTTCAAGATGCTCAATGTGGCCCTTTAACTTGAGAGCATGGGGACCAACAGCTTGTCCTTCACTCATCTTGCATGAGGTCAAGGATGCAACCGTGTTGTACCTTTCTTGCCTAGCTTGAATTTGGAACATTTCCATCGGCCGATTGTTTAAGTCGATCGTCCCCAAGTGCTCAAGATTCTTCGAAGACTCTTGCACATGGCGGAGAGCATAAGGCAACTAACATCTGTAGAGTCACGCTTGTGCTTCGTATATTGTTCCCTTATTGCCCTAGCGGCATTGGTAGCAGGTTCAGGTGGAATAGGTTCGGTGAGAACGTACAGTTTCTCCTCTTGTTTGAGAACAATTCTCAAACTACGGATCCAATCCATATAGTTTGTACCATTCTCTTCCAACTTTTCCTTCTCAAGGACAGATCGCAGTGAAAAGTGATTATTGTTTGATGCCATTTATTCTACAAAAAGATATACATAAAATATGAACACATATAAGTAAACATATTATATGAGACGTATAGTGCATTTAAATAAATGCTCCCACTAAATTATACACCTTCAAATGCAAATAAGCATAATATACATTTAATGGGCTAAGATCCAACTTTAATTCAATTTCAAGTTTGCTATGGCAAACCGCTCAAAATTAAATTAATTAGGTAGAAAACATCAATCATATCACATATATGACTCTTAGATCTTTTATGAGATCAATTCAAGACATCATATGTCTAGGCATATTTTAATCTCATCTTATGCCTTGGGTCCAAAACCATTTTGATAACCCAATTAAGTTCATTCACTTTAAAACGTATAGGAACCACCATTTCCTCATCTTGCTCGCATTCGAATAGAATCAAAGCACCTTGCTATGGCAAGCCCACCCAAAACTATCCGAATGGTCTCAAGTGTTTTTAATCATGAATTGGCATAAAGAACTTAAAAGTTAAATGAAGGTTCTTTAAAGGTAGATTATAAGCATATCAGAAAGATAGTCAAAATCATGCACCAGGTAAGTTCCCAGGAAGATAGGTGAGCCGCAAGGACTTCTTAAGTACCAACTCTTCCTTAGACAGAACTCTCCTAGACATGCATAATTAGAAATCAACTCGATTAGGCAACATAATCCTTACCTTTTATAAACAATCGCTTTCCTTTTAAATTTCGCGTATTTATGACTTGTTTCCATAAACAATCATAAGATCCAAAATTTACAATGTCTAAATCTAAACATATTAGGAAACTAAATATCATGTTTCAACTAAACATCTAATTTAATAATTCTTAACAATTAAGAACAAATAATTCATGCATCGCAACAATTAATAAAACACATCTAAATTAATTAAGCATGCATAAACAATGAATCAATCTAGCATGGACTTATAAACTCAATTTTATAACATCCAGATTTTTCATATACATTGCAATAATTATTAAAATCAGATTTTAATCAATTAATCATGTATATCAATGAATCAATCTATCGCGGACTTATAAACTCAATTTTATAACATCCAGATTTTCATATCAACATATCAGATTGTAAACACAATCATAGAATAGCAGAAAATTTGAACAAACAGATTACGCAGCTTTTGGCTTGTTATGTCGCGTGACAACATCAGCCCAGAGGCTTAATATGTCGCGCGACGTAACAGCCTGATTAACCTGAATTCCACATGGCTCGATATGTCGCACGACATAGGCAGTTACAGAATTTCCAGATTCGAACCAATACAGATTACAGCCAATTAAATCACATAAAACAGCCTTTTTACAGATTTAATTCAGCATAAATTGAAAACGATTTTCACATTGTTTCACATAAACAATTAAAATTCTATCACATACAAAACATGCAATAAGCATATAAACAATTTATATCTTAAACCTAGCATGTTAATTCAAACTTAATCATACGAACGGGGCTCTGATTCCCTTTGTTGGGTTTTTACGGGTCCATGCGCAGCGGAATTAAGCATTAAAAACATAAAACCCAAGAAGCCCTAGGATCCGTTCTATACAATTAATTTGAATACCTATGAGATAGAATTAAACCAACCTTGAAACGCTTTCCGGTCTTGAGCTATCGAACGATTTGATTATGTGATATCGAATCACAAACTTCGTTCTTCAACTTGCTTGAACTCTAGGCCTTGATCGATGAACGAGCGAAGACCCTCTTTTGGTATCCACACCTTTGAATGAATCCAAGAACAATTTCTTGTTGATTGCTAGATCTAAACCTTGAAGAATATTGAGAGAATTTGATTGTGAATTTTGCTTTAAAATTTCGGCTAGGCTTTTAGGTTTGACAGAACCCTTGTATTTATACTACAATAGTGTAAATACCTCTTCTAATCAAATTAGGAGAGACAGGCTGTCAAAAACGCGTATTGGCCTATTATGTCGCGCGGTATATCAAGCCATTGGCTTGATATGTCGCGTGACATAAGTAGCCAGTTTCTGAGCCTCTCAATCATTCTTCCTCCGGTTTAACCAATTCATTCTAGTTGTGTGTGACCCAATAGGATTACATCATGTTGGCAATGAGTTCGATCATATCGAACCTCATAAGACATAAGCGGACTCTAGCAAGCCATTATGTCTACCCAAATAATGCAACGTAAGAGTTCACGTTTCCAACGGTGTACTTCCATTTATCCCTTTTGTCTCACGATGTTATATTGAACACAAGTCATGGTCCTTGTCAACTTGTTATTGTTCAATGCTTTCTCGATTCTTGAGTATAATGATAATTCCAATCATATTGGGGTACGGCCATACACTTTCATCATTATCACTCATCGAGGGGCCCAAGCATAACATCTCTCTTCCGATGGACAAATTCCTTCTTGACTTATCATCCTTCCCATCATGAATCCGATCATGCCAATGATAGCCTTTATAGATATCGTGTTAAGATATCGTTTGACTAAAATCAAACATGACTTTCATCATATGTAAGGTTATGATAGTCTTAGGTCTAGGAAATAAATGAAGTAACCGTATGAGATTTAAGTATGACATTTGACCATGACATAAATCTCATGCGGGTCATGTCCAGTCACTTGTTCTCTAACAAGTACCCATAATTTCAATGTGCATCTCTTATGCATATAATCATCACATGATTATCCATTGACAATTATACTAATTTATTCTCTTAATAATTAGGGACAGAGATTATTATAAACAAATATACAAAACATATAATAATCAAATAATAAACATCTCATATAATAATAAATAATGTCAACACATAAGTCTATCAATCATAGGCCTAGGGCATAACACCAACAGTCTCCCACTTGCACTAGGCCCAATCTACCATGTATCGAATACCCATGGACCTAACATGACCATCATGTTTAGCTTGCGAGAGAGCCTTAAGCTAGGGTGAACTTGTGTGAATTACAAGTGCTTTATCCATTTTATACCTCTTTATAACGGCTAATTACAAAGAAAATATCAAGCCTAGAATCTCGGAGGTAAGTTGAGATTTATTCACCACTTCGTTGATGGAGATGATAGTGATCCGTTGCTAGGTATTTTGATGAAGAAAATGTCGTTGAATTGGTCTTCAATTACTTTGACACGTTCCCTGAAAAATAGGGTTAACGTAACAATAGTTCAACCTGCAAATGATCAAGATGTAATAGAACAACTCAAGTTGTTAGTACCAAGTTGTTATATGCAAGTTGAAACAAGTTGACTGAAAATGCAGAGCTCCAACATATATATATATATATATATATATAGAGAGAGAGAGAGAGAGAGTGAGAGAGAGAGAGAGGGAGGGATAGAGAAGTTGAATTGCCTACCCGCACACAAGATTTGCAAAACCAACAATAATTTCGGAGGCGAATATTGCGTATCCTGCTCTAAGAGATTCAGGTGCATATATTTTTGATGCTGGGACACTCTCCAACTTTGTTTGTAGAATTATAGCTACAATAACACCGTATATAGCCACAGCTTCACAGAAAATAACACTGACATCACAAAAACATTCAAGTCAGATTACAGTCTCCGACGGCATCTGTCAAATGAAAGCACTTCTTGTAGCTAATAACTTAACATGTACACCCTCCGCTCCACTAAATGTTACACTAAGTGGGGTAGAGAATAGTGAGTGGATAGTTGTGAGAATGTAAGTGGATCCCATTGATTAAGAAATATTTTAAATTTGTCTTGACAGAATGGGGTAGCTGGGGGTATAATTATTTCCAATGGAAATAAACCGTGGACAATGTAAGCTGTAACTTTTAAAGGGACAACCTTTTTGACAAAAAGTGTAATTTTTAGTGGGACGTAGGGAGTAATATCTACTTCCTTCGTTCCTAAATGAAAGTCCAAATTTCATTTCCATTCCAGAGACATTTGTAAGTATGTTAAGTAACTTAAGTTTAACCATTTTAAAAGCACAAGTACATAAACACCCTCAATGATTTCACTATATTACATTATGAACGTAAGTGGGACTGGAACTTGTTGTATGAGGAGGGATGATTTAGTAACTTTCCCAAAAAATTCATTTTGGGACATTTTTTTTAGGAAGAATCGACATTCATTTAGGGACGGAGGAGGTATGATTTATGGTTTGACTACAATTCACAACATCGAATTTAAGCTATTGTTCAATTGCATACATTACTTCCAAGTTCTAACTTTCTTAGAGGCTACATGAGCTTCAACACTGTTCTGATCAACCCACAACATTAAAAAGCAACTACCATTAGGGATGGCCAAAATCGGTCCGGGCCCTATTCCGGTTCGAAAATCGCCTGTTCCGGTTCGGCCAAATGGTGACCCTTAACCGGCCCGGCCTATTCCGGTTGGTACAAACCGGTTCCGGTCCGGTTCGGCGGTTCCTCTTTTTTTTTTTCTTCTCAACTTGAATTTTGATCTGACTCTGACTAGTTCAAAAAAAAAGAAGCAAAATCTGACAATTCACTCCACTCTCTCTCTCACATCACACTATCTAAAGTAGTTAGGGGTGGGTGAAATTTGAAATTGAAAATGCTTTTTAGTTTTTACCTTCTTTTTTCTATTTCTTTTCTTTCTATCTACTATTAATAAAATTATTTCATAAGTGATTTTTTTTTTAAATAAACCTAAATCAACATTATATTGAAAAACAAACATAGAAAAAAACAATACAAATGATAGTATATAAAAGAAAAAAGGGACGGTATCCTTTAAATTTTATTAATTAAAGGCAAATTTACAATGAGGGGAACAACCAACCTTACCCTTTTATAATTAAGGGAGGACATTAGGAGCCTTTACCTCTTTTTATTACAAATATTTATCTAAATTCTAATCTATAAAAAGAAAATGCAATAACTATTAAATAAATTACATTTTACTTTCCTTAATCGCTTCCCGATTTAGTCTCATCAAAGTACTCGTCTAAAACATATTTTGGCACCTCATCTTGCGTTCTTTTTTTCGCTCTAACCCAATCATTCAACAAATTACAAGTTTCGAAACTATCGGATGATAAATTGTGACGATTATGGTCAATATTCCCACCAATGCTAAACGCTTGCTCCACCGAAACCGTTGATGTGGGACTAGCAAGTACTTCTTTTGCAATTCTAGCAACGATAGGAAATTTTTTTGCTTTGCTTGCCCACCAATTTAAAATATCAAAATCATCTTCATCTTCAAAATCAACGGTTAAATATTTATCAAATTCTCCATTAGCACCGGTAGTATGAGATCGTCCACTAGTTCCATAGTAGTTTTTAACAAATGATGGTCGTGCTTGTGATGAAGTGGTGGTAGAGGAAGGTTGAATATGAGTACTAGTAGTAGCACTTGGAGTTGGAGTAGCATCACCATATATTGACTTGTATTCCACAAAAATTTCTAAAAATGCTTGTCTAACATTAGCAACTTTTTGACCAACATTAGGAAAATTGGGATCATTTAACAAATAAACGTTTGAATAATAATATTCCAAAAAAGTTGTTAAACCCGCCTCTCTAACTCTAGGATCTACTAACTTAGCAATTAAAAAAAATCGGGGATGTCAAGCAAATATTTATATTTTGAACCCTTGTGATGTATCCTGACACTTGAGAATAACAATTTATTGCGCATATTACAAATAAGATAGTAACCATTAACCATTCGAGACAATTTGATGTGGAACACCTGAACATAATCAAGAAGTTTAAGGGATAATGAATCTGCAAGTGCATGAAAACATCAGGAATATTCCAACAGTCAATACATTGAACAGCATCTTTTGTTTTATTTTCTTTTCTCATTCTGATTCGTAGTATTCATATGTCGTAGATGCCTATATAAAGGGGTTCAAGGTTGTAGAGTGGGATCATCCATTATCAGATTTAATAATAAACTTGATATTATCCAATTCTCTTTCAAAATCTCTAATTTACATATTCTTTTGTTATATTTATCGGGATTTGTTCGTGTAACAATTCATTTGTTTTTCGAGTCTCGCTCGTGCAGCGACTCTTAGTATGCTTCCGCATCAGTTGGTATCAGAGCAGGATTTGCCTGTTCCGGGGTTATTATTGATGGTCGGTGATATTCCAGCAGGAGGAATTGAAAATGAATCGTCAACGGCAGCATGTACTCAACTTCAGAATGAACGCTTAGATCGTATTGACCTGGAGTTAGCGCAAACACGCGTTCAAATGGCTCAAGTACAAGCAGCTTTGGAGATGGTGATTAATCGTCTTGATCGTATGAATGTCGTTGGACAAGATCAGCAGCTTGAACAGGGTGGGAGATTGGCTCCTAACCGCGCAACTGTCAACATAGAGCAACAACGAGAACGTGTCAATGAAAACCTTCATAGAAATCCTGTCTACGAAGATTCTTCATCTGATAATGATGCTCCAGATCTTAATTTTGGCCGTGGAAATCAGATTCAAGGGGGGGTTTCAACATAGGCAGCGAGGACAGGAAGAATTCAAATTAAAGGTGGATGTTCCATCCTTTAATGGGAACTTGGGTGTTGAAGATTTCTTAGATTGAATTGCTGAAATTGAGAGATTTTTCGAATACACGGAGATTCCTGAAGACCGTCAAGTCAAGTTAGTGGCTTACCGGTTGAAGGGAGGTGCGTCATCTTGGTGGGATCAATTGCACAACATAAGGCGACAAAGGAAGCAGCCGGTGAGGACTTGGCCTAAAATGAAACGCCTTTTAATGGCTCGCTTCTTACCGTTAGACTATGAGCAACATTTGTTTTCTCAATTCCAACATTGTACTCAAGGTACGCGGACTGTTCATGAGTATCATTTTGAGTTTCTTCGATTGTGTTCTCGTAACAATGTGTTAGAGACGGAGGGATAACTTGTCTCTAGGTTTCTTGATGGACTGAATTGGAGTGTGCGAGATGAGATTGGTATTCAACCAATTCTTATGCTTTCTGAAGTATACAATTTAGCGATGAAGGCTGAAGTCAGTTTGAAGACTAAGAAGAATGCTCGAGGTGACACATCTAAAAGAAACTTTGGGCCAAGTCGGTTTAATACAAAGGAGGTTCAAAGAGAGGAGCAAGAGGCCCGAAGTGTTAAAGACCGCGAGGACAAGAGACCGGCAGTGGATAGTCGAGGAACACCTAAGGTAGCAAATGCTAGACAACCTCCACATTCAACTCCTAATCCTTATCAAAAGTTCATGGGAGACAAGTGTTATAGATGTGGAAAGCCTGGACATCACTCAAATAATTGTCCCGATAGGCGGCTAGTGAATTTAGTGGAGTATACGAACAAGGAAAATGATATAGAAGACGTGGCTTATGGAGGAGAATCTGATGAGGGATAAGAAGAAGAGAATATATCATCTACATTTGTGGTGCGTCGGTTGCTGCTTTCACCCAAGAAAGAGGAGGATACTCAGCGCCACAAGCTCTTTCGTACCAGGTGTCGCATTTTCAATAAATGTTTTAATGTTATAGATAGCGGTAGTTCTGAAAATATCATATCTAAGCAACTAGTAGAGCAATTGAATTTGCCGGTTGAGAAACATCCTGAACCATATAAAATTAGTTGGATTAAGGATGTGGAGACAGTTAGGGTAGCTAACAGATGTTGAGTACCCTTAACAATTGGACCTTATTCTGATACTGTCATTGTGATGTGGTAGAGATGGATACATGTCATATCTTATTAGGCCGACCTTGGCAATTTGATATTGATGATGTGCATATGTGTAAAGATAACGTTTACAGGTTTATGTGGGAAGGAAAAAGGATTAATTTGACTACGTATGTTGAAGGGCCTAAGAAGGAAGAATCCAATACTAGCAAGGAAGTATTTTTTGTGACTAAAAATGGGGCAGAATTCTTAGCAAATGTAAAGCACTCAACTGAGATGATAGCCTTAGTAATGAAAGGCGTTCTTACTGTGGAAATTAGGGGTGACTATCCTCCAAAAGTTCGTGAGTTGTTAGAAGAGTTTAAAGACGTGATGCCGGATGAGCTACCGTCAGGTTTACCTCCCATGAGAGAAATCCAAGACGCCATCGACTTCGTTCGTGGAGTGAGTCTACCTAACTTACCTCACTATCGGGCGAATCCAAAGGAGAGTGCAGTATTGTTGCAGATTGTGGATGATCTATTAAAGAAGGGGTCCATTCAAGTAAGTGTAAGTCCATGTGTTGTACCAACTTTACTAACGACCAAGAAGGATGGCTCTTGGCGGATGTGCATTGATAGTAGAGCTATCAACAAAATTATGGTACGATATAACTTTCATATACCTAGATTGGAGGATATACTTGATTATCTGTCAGGAGCATGTGTTTACTCGAAGATTGATCTAAGGAGTGGGTACCATCAGATCCGTATTCGACCCGGTGTTGAATGGAAGACGGCCTTCAAAACCAAAGAAGGGTTGTATGAGTGGTTAGTGATGCCCTTTGGGTTATCCAATGCCCCAAGCACCTTTATGAGACTGATGAATGAAGTTTTGAAGCCTTTTATTGGAAAATTTGTTGTGGTCTATTTTGATGATATTTTGATCTATAGTGCCAATGAAGGGGAGCATATAGGGCATCTACGCCAAGTGCTTCAAGTTTTGCAGGCCAATATGCCAAGTGCTTCAAGTTTTGCAGGCCAATAAGTTATATGTCAATTTGAAGAAATGTGACTTCATGACAGCTAGTCTTTTTTTCTTGGGTTTTATTGTGGGAAAAGATGGCATTCTGGTTGATGATTCGAAAATTAAAGCTATTCCGGAGTGGCCTACTCCAAAGACAGTGACTGATCTTCGTAGCTTTCATGGTTTAGCGACCTTTTACAGAAGGTTCATTCGAAATTTCAGTTCAATTGTGGCTCCGTTAACAAATTGCTTGAAGAAAGGAAATTTTCATTGGGGGTCTGAACAGTGACAGAGTTTCGAGGAGATTAAGGAAAAGTTGACTACTGCACCATGTCTAGCGCTACCGAGTTTTGAAAAGTTATTTGTGGTGGAGTGTGATGCTTATGGAATCGGCATAGGAGCAGTGTTGTCTCAAGAAGGAAGACTGGTGGCTTTCTTTAGCGAAAAGCTAAGTGATGCACGTCAGAAATGGTCTACTTATGAGCATGAATTTTATGCAGTGGTGCGAGCTTTAAGGCATTGGGAGCATTATTTGATTCCAAATCAGTTTGTGCTATATATTGATCATCAGGCGTTGAAGTATCTTAATAGTCAGAAGCAGATTAACAAGATGCATGCTCGATGGGTGGCGTATCTACAATAATTTCCCTTTATTTTGAAGCACAAATCTGGACAGCAAAATAAAGTGGCAGATGCATTGAGTAGGAGAGAAACTTTGCTATATAGTTACGATGCATAGTGATATTGTGGGATTTGAAGTTATCAAAGATTGGTATGAAGCAGATGATGATTTCAGGGAGATATGGGTTGTGTGTAAGACCAAGGCCACACAAAATGGTTTTCACATCTATGACGGTTATCTCTTTAAAGGTAATTGTATGTGCATCCCTTGTGTTTCTTTACGAGAAAAGTTAATTCGTGACTTGCATAGAGGAGGTCTTAGTGGTCATTTGGGCATTGATAAGACTATCTCTAGTCTTGAGTCTCGTTATTTTTTGCCTCAGTTAAAGAGAGATGTGCGCGGGTTTGTGCGCAAGTGTTATACTTGTCAAGTAGCAAAAGGACAGTCTCAAAATACAGGTTTATATACCCCTTTACCTGTACCTAATGGTATATGGGAGGACTTGTCGATGGATTTTGTTCTTGGTCTTCCGAAGACTCAACGAGGGGTGGATTCAGTGTTCGTTGTGGTGGATAGATTCTCTAAAATGGTGCACTTTATTCCATGTCAAAAAACTTCAAATGCTTCTCACATTGCTCGATTGTTTTTTCGTGAAGTTGTTTGTTTGCATGGGGTACCTATATCTATCACTTCCGATAGAGATACCAAATTCTTAAGTCATTTTTGGATAACTCTATGGAAGATGTTTGACACTTCTTTGAAGTTCAGTAGCACCGCGCATCCTCAAACAGACAGTCAAATAGAAGTTGTCAATCGAACATTGGGTAATTTGATTTGTTGCATTTGTGGAGAACATCCAAGGCAGTGGGATCAAGCTCTTCCTCAAGATGAGTTTGCATTTAATAGTGCGGTTCACAGTTCTACTGGAAAGTCTCCTTTCTCTATTGTGTATGTGCAAACTCCCCGTCATGCAGTGGATTTGGTAAAGCTTCCTAATGCTCCAGGATTTAGTGCAGCTGCAAGTAAAATGGCGAAAGAGTTGCAAGCCATTCAGGCAGAAGTAAAGGAAAAATTGGAGGCGACTAATGCTAAGTTCAAGGCTGCTGCAGATAAGCATCATCGTGTTGCTGTGTTTGAAGAGGGGGACGAGGTAATGGTGTTCTTGCGTAGAGAAAGGTTTCCAATCGGGAAGTATCACAAGTTACAGCCAAAGAAGTTTAGACCTTACAAAGTTCTTAAGCACATCAATGATAATGCCTATGTGGTGGATCTTCCTAATACTATGGGTATTTCTAAGACTTTCAATGTCGCAGACTTTCATTATTTCATCCTTCTTTTGATGTGCCTATGTATCCTGACATTCTGAATGACTCGAGGGCGAGTTCTTCTCAAATGGGAGGGACTGATGTGGAACATCTGAACATAATCAAGAAGTCCAAGGGATAATGCATCTGCAAGTGCATGGAGACATCAGGAATATTCCAACAGTCAATACATTGAACATCAACTTTTGTTTTATTTTCTTTTCTCAATGCCGTAGATGCCTATATAAAGGGGTTCAAGGTTGTAGAGTGGGATCATCCATTATCAGATTTAATAATAAACTTGGTATTATCCAATTCTCTTACAAAGTCTCTAATTTACAGATTCTTTGGTTATATTTGTCGGGATTTGTTCGTGTAACAATTCCTTTGTTCTTCGAGTCTCGCTCGGGCAGCGATTCTTAGTACGATTCCGCATCACAATCCTAAGATATCATGTGAGCAGGAGTACTCATGTTGTAGATGATGGACCAGTAAATTCGGAGATGACAGAGCTGGTAAATTGGTTTTCCACATGAAAGGTTGAAAAACTCGACAATGGTTTAATCAAGTGACTAAAAGTTTCATCTCCATTCGAGCATAGTTAGCATAACGGAGAAAGCAATTTACGCTTTTTATGAAGCACAACCGCAGTGGGAAAGGCATCTTATGTTGCTGCACAAACAAAATGTTGAACCCTGATACCATCTCCAAATATATTGCCATGGGAGAAAAGCTTGAGTCGTACAACCATTTGTGCTTTGACAGATCCAAGAAGCCGTTTGAGGGCATGGACTTTGAGCCAAAGAGGTGTTTCTGTGATACTTTGCTTGATCATTTTTTTACCATAATGATTCTGGCTTGGATGATAGATTCTAAAGAAGTTTAAGAATAAAAGTCTTATTAAGAATATACATATTTCTAACTCCAAGCCCTCCTTGATCAAGAAGTTGGTTAATTATGGCCAAGATGATGAGGAATAGCTTTGTGAGTTCGTTATTTCCCCAATAAAAAGATCTAAGAAAAGAGGTATAACAAGCAAAAACTCCTTTTGGTATTTGTAAAGCAGACATGAAGTACATGGGAATTGCTTGTCCAGTATCCCGAATCAGGTTAGTCTTCTGGCTTTAGAAAGAAATCTCAAATGCCAAATATGAATACATTTTTTGAAGTTTGGCATGGATATTATTAAATAAATCTTTTGTAACCCTACGCGTGATGAGTGGAATTCTCGAATATATGTTTTGAGATATGTCAGCTCTTATCTCTAAAGTTCGTTGAGTTCTCTCCTTCTTAAATAACATAACTTCGGGAGAAATAGAAGAGTTGTTTTTTTGAGATTCAAAACCATTTCGAGAACAAATTTAAATGAATTGATCGATGGAGATTCATTATTTTAAAAGATGAAGCAGTATCTGCAAAAGCTAAGCCAGGGATTTTAGGACATTTTCGGCTGTTTGATATTTTGATTATCTTGTTATCCAACCTTCGAAGAAGAGGGTCGAGAACAAGAAGAAAAATATGTGGAGAAAGAGGGTCGCCTTGAGGCAATCCTTTACCAGAAGCGAAGAAATTCCCCATACGACTTGTTTGGGGTAGAAAAATCAACTCAGTATGTTCAGCATCTTGATAATACATATTGGGCTAACATCTTGATATTATGCCTTGAACTAACATCTTGTAGCTGTTCGTTATTTTCTTTCTATTTTTCAGGAATAAGTTATGCATAAAAGAGACCTAGTCAAACAGTGACTCCACTCGGCCACAACTACAAAGGCAGACTCAGACCAATTCCGTAAAAGGAACGCAACTGCCATGATCTTCAACAAATCTCCGAGATTCAAGGATAGGATAGACAAATATATAAAGTTAGACACACCATTGTAAAACACATGCACTCTTAGCCACTCTTTAAATACGCCATTACTTTGTACTCAAAAACTCAATATCAATAAAATCATTTTGGTTGAGGTAGGTTTTTCCAAAAACCTCCCGAGGTTTTGTGCCGGAGAACGATTGTTCGAGGGCTTTCCTCGTTACATAATCGTGTTCATCTTGATAGGGAAATCATATTCCATTTGTGCCCAACCTCAATACAAATTTAAGTTGTTGAAATTTGTCTAAAACAATTTGGCGCCATCCGTGGAACTTTGGTTTTTTAGGTTTCAATCAAAGTTGAGCAATTCAACCTCTGCGACGCCTGCATCCACAATTTCGGTTGGAGGAAGGACCAACACCTCAAGTTTCACCATGACGTTTGGTGCGCAATCAAATATTGGGCTCAGTGCTGTGACATCTCAAAACCAACGTCTTAACCATGGATGTTCTTCATCTATGACGCTGCCGAAAATCTCGCTTGACATTATTTCCAACATGACAACCATGATGCAGCACATGAAGAACCAAATGGATGCACAACATCATACCAACAACATGCTTATCAATGCAGTCACCAGGGTGCAACAAGAGCTAGTAGCCTCAAGGTGTGATGGTCCAACAGTCAGCATTCCTGAAATTTCACCTTTGCATCCTAGGACTCTTTTCTCAGATGCCGGGACGAGTGCAGGGGGTAATCGTGGCTTTATTCTAATGGCTAGCACCGTTTAGACTAAAAGCACCACCATTACATCTAGTCAGACTCCACAGTCAACATGTTTCACCTTTGCAACTCCACCTCCTATGGGTCAAACAGGGAGTTTTAATATGTTTAGTACTCCTATGAATCAATTTATTGCCACTAATGCTTTTGAAGATAACCCTTGGTAAGAGAGTTGCAGCAAATCAAGGAGATTCTCATTAATGTTCTAGGGATCACCTTGCCATACAATCAAGCATCTCCAACCAGTCACCATGACTCTCGTTTTATTCCTGCTATAGCCAGTGTGGAGATCCCCAAGAGGTTTCTGGTGCCGCCAATGAAGCAATATGATGGCACTACTGATCCAGCTGAGCATATAGCCCTATACCAGAAAAAGATGGATATTATTAGTATCCCTCACCATCTTAAAGAAATTTGTTTATGCAGGGGCTTTGGATCGACCCTAGCTGGTCCAGCCTTGATGTGGCTAACCAATCAGCCTCTGAACTCTATCTCATCTTATTCTCAATTACTCAATATGTTTCTAAATCAATTTTCATATAACCGTGTATTTGAGAAGATAACAAGTGATCTCTACAGGGTGGTACAAAATCCTGATGAGACACTTAAGGATTATGTGTTTAGGTTCAACAAGAAGGTTGTGAGCGTTACCCATATTGACATGTCAACTGCAACAGAGGCCTTCAGATGGGACTGGGGAGAGAATCACTGTTCTACCAAGTTTTGGTCATGTATCCATCCAAGAGCTTGGAGGAGATCAGGACAAGATCCGTTCATTTCATCTGGCTGAAAGAATATGACATGGTCCATGGCAAAGCATCAAAGAAGACCCCTGTATATGAACATCCTGACAGAAAGACAGAATATTCATATCATAGATCTAATAGGGGAAAACCCTACTCTAAATAAGAATCATCTAAAATTAATGTTGTAGATGATAATGATGATGCAAATTATCCTAAGATTAGTGACTATTATTTTTCTGTGGATATTTCTGGACTTTTATGTGCAATAGATAGGTTGGGTGATAATGTAAGATGGCCAAAGAGATCTGACAAGCCCTCACTTTGGAAAGATAAGTCTAAATGGTGTGCTTAACTTGAGGATTTTGGCCATACAACTGATAATTATATCGCCTTAAGGAAAGAGATCAGCGATCTACTTTCTAAGGGGATTCTTAAATACTTGCTTGGTAAGAGGAAAGGACGTACTGAGGCCAAAGAAGCCGTAACTGAAAATACATTCTCACCTCCACCTGCAACCAAGGTGATTAATTATATCGCAGGAGGTTCTGACATCTGTGGCACTACCTATTCTGCTGCGAAGTGTCATGCTAAGGATTTTAAGGAGGATAGACAGAGCTACCACCTAGGCTTCAAGTTATGTCCCAATGCCAGCAAGTTGTTTTTGATGAGGATGATAATGAAAACATCTTGGACCCTCATCACGATGGTTTTGTTGTTACTTTACAAATCGCCAACTGTAAGGTGAAGCGTATTTTGATTGACAATGGAAGTTCAGTCAACCAGGTCATGAAGAGCACCTTGGAGGAAATGATGATTCCCATGACTGATGTTGTGAAAAATTCATCGGTTCTAGTGGGATTTAGTGGGGAAACCAAGGAGACGATTGGTGAGATCAAGCTGCCCATTTATGTGGAAGGTGTGAACTCCATGGAAAGGTTCTGTGTGATCGATTGCCCATCATTCTATAATGTCATTCTCGGGACCTGGATTCACAACATGAAGGCGATTCCATCAACCTATCATCAGTGTATCAAGATGCCAACACCTTAGGGTGCAATCAGAGTTAAAGGTGACCAACAGGCTTCCAAGGAGTGTTACAAGACAGATATGAAAGCATGCACCACTTCTCGCCAAGCATAACAATTAAAAAGAAGCGTCGGGGATGTATTAGAGGCCGTAGAGCATGATGCGATAGAAATTCCGGTAGATGTCTCCAACCCTGAAGCTAAGGTTCTAGTTGGAACTGAGTTGCCTCCTGAGGTTGAGGAGGAATTAATTGAGTTTTTGAAAAATAGAAAGTTGTGTTTTGCCTGGAAACATGAGGATATGACAGGAATTGACAAGGATGTTATAACTCACAAGCTGAATGTTGATCCTACTATCAAGCTGGTTCATCAGAAAAGAATAAAGTTTGCACAAGAGAGAAATCAAATCATCAAGAAAGAGGTAGAAAGACTACTGAAATCCAAGATGATCAGGGAGGTGCAATATCCTAGATGGCTTGCCAATGTGGTAATAGTGGAAAATAAAAATGGTAAATGGCATGTATGCGTAGACTTCACCAACTTGAACAAAACATGTCATAAAGATCCATTCCCATTGCCCCATATTTCTTTTGTAGATGAAACTGCATGCCACGACGTGTTGACTTTTATGGACGCTTCTTCAGGTTTTCAACTTATTCAAATGGAGACTTCAGACCAAGAGGATACTGCCTTTATGACCCCTGAAGGTATATATTGTTATATTGCTATGCCATTTGGACTAAAAAATGCAGGTGCAACTTATCAAATGCTAGTGAATAAGATGTTCAAGGACAAGCTTGGCAAGACCATGGAAATTTATATAGATGACATGATGGTGAAATCCAAAAGAATGGAGGATCATGTGCAGCATCTTGCAGAAGCTTTCAACATCCTAGAAGCATTCAATATGAA
This sequence comes from Adenophora triphylla var. japonica, assembly GCA_022495995.1. Taxonomy (NCBI): domain Eukaryota; kingdom Viridiplantae; phylum Streptophyta; class Magnoliopsida; order Asterales; family Campanulaceae; genus Adenophora; species Adenophora triphylla. Next base: position 226,246 of record JAFEMH010003266.1, on the reverse strand, counting down.
GCTGAACCTGTCAAAATGCAACTTTGGTGTTAGATCTGGGAAATTCCTGGGCTACATGGTGACCTAAAGAAGAATAGAAGCCACCCTGGAGCAAATCAAAGCTATCCTTAACTTGGAATCTCTTAAATCTATCAAAGATGTGCAGAGATTGACAGGACGTGTAGCTGCCCTGAATAGATTCATCTCTAAGTCCTCAGAGAAATGCAGGTTGTTCTATGACGTACTGAGGAAGAATAAATTATTCCAATTGTCAGAACAACATGAAGAAGATTTCCTCAACCTCAAGAAGTATCTTACATCTTCACCACTCTTAGCCAAGCCGGAACCTGGTGAATCTTTGTACTTGTACCTAGCCGTAACAGAAAGTGCAGTAAGTGTTGTCTTAGTTAAAGAAATCGAATGTGAACAACGTCCAATCTACTATGTTTTTTGGTCAAATTTAAGCAATTCAACTTCAAAGATGAGAATTGGGCACAATGAAATATGATATTCTAAATTCAAGATGGAAAGACAAAGGATTTAACGAGGAAAGCCCTTGAACAACTTATTCGCCGGCATAAAACCTCGAAACGGTGGAATATTATTAGTCTGGTGATCGGAGTATGAGTATGAATACCATGAGTGTTGTTTTAACCATGAGTGTGTGTGTACATGTGTTGATATGATAATTTAAATACAAAGAAAAGTAACAGAAATAACAAAATAAATGAGATCCCACATCTTGTGCCTAGCATTTCGTAGGAAGTTTGATGATGATTGAGATATGTGTTGTGAACTGTTAATCGAAATGCTGTATATAGCTCTTGTGATGTTTGACTCGGTCCATAACGCCTTTGTAGTTCTGAAAAACAGTTTCTAAAAAATCGGTGTATAATAACTCTGCAAAACGTATAGTCAGCCAAGTTGTATCACCAAGTTGTTAGTTCAAATTGTTAACCCAAGATGAGATGCAGCATGCTGCTATAATTTTTCTGTCCCAAATAATTGCCCCTGAATTTTTTGAAGTTTAAAAAAGGGAGGTTTAAATTTTACAAAATTCGATTATTGCCGTTAAATTTAGAAGATGAGACGTCTGCTTGTTCTCGCGAGTTCCTAGGCATGGATTTAGGGCTAAGTTCAAGGCATGGATTGGGCAGAATCCATAAATAAGGATGGACGTTTGGGAAGGTAGGTTTTTCTATATAAGGAGTAGTAGTTTGATATTTTAGCCGAAGGATTTGTCTTCGCTTTCAGATAATGGATATTCTTAGGATGTAAGGTTTTGTACATGTCTGTTTGGACATGTTTTGGATGTATTTGATGTTTCTCCATGTCTTTGTGACAACATGGTGGAAATTTTTGGGATGAAATGAAAAGACGTTTGGCCTTTTGTTCTTGTGTTCGTTCGGTAACATGTTAATGTTACAACCAATGATTTCAACTTGAGTTCATAATTTTAATTAAGTGCAAGAAGGTAATCAATATGTACGTGACATATTGGCCCACCCACATCTTAACTAAAACATGAAAAATGTGCGCCCATGCGAAGATGTAAATAATCTTAACAACTAGAGAAAGATGTAACATCTTTGAAACTTTAGAAAGGTGTGCACCTTTTTTCCTTGAGTGTAGGTATTGAACAGGCGCAAATCTGACTCAGCTCGCAGTAACCTGAAAACAAGCTGCGTAAGGATTTATCAATCTTGATGCTTCTGCAGCCTGAAACATTTCTCTATCCCCTTGGATTACTTTGCAACTTGAATTGGACAAGTTGATCGTATTGTCTCGAATATGGATTCTAAGCCATCTTGCAAAAAATAAAAACAGGTTAGGGGTGGGTGTTAGCTTGGCAAACACCCCTCTGATGCTTTAGTCAGTAAGAGTTTGAGATATATAAAATAAATTTAAATAACATAATCGAAATAATGTATAGTAAATCATACCTGATCCTCGGAATGAAAATAGAAAAGTCGCAACTTACATGAAGTACAACTTGAGGTGGATTGCATTCCAATTCCTTGGAATCCTTACGCCATCTAAGGTTGATAGGCTATATACTCCCTTTCCAGCTTCTGCATCAATTAAATAGGGGTCTTCCCACTTGGCTGCAAGTTTACCCGCATTTGGTTCCCTTGTATTTTGAAAAACTTTTCTTAGGACCATGTCCCCAACCTGAAATCTCCTAATGCGGACATTCTTGTTGTATGAGTTAGTTATCCTCTGCTTGTAAGCAGCCATCCTGACCTTAACCATATCTTTGAGCTCATCAATAGTGTCTAAGTCTTCTACGAGGACAAGCTGGTTGTTTCCTGGGGTTGTTAAATAATATCTAGTTGTTGGGATCGTGAACTCTACAGGGATAACAGCTTCGGTACCGAACACCAAGGAATAAGGCGTCTGTCCAGTAGCACTCTTTGGGGTGGTTCTATCAGCCCAAAGTACCAAGGGGAGTTCTTCGACCCATCTTCCCTTCTTTTGGTCAAGACGTTTCTTCAGGTTGTTCACTATCAACTTATTACTGGACTCAGCTTGTCCGTTAGCTTGAGGGTGTACCGGTGTAGACATTATCAGCTTAATTCCCCACCTTGTACAGAAATCTTGCGTCTTTTTGCTAATGAATTGTGAACCATTGTCACATATAATCTCGGATGGAACTCCAAATCTACTGATAATGTTTCTTTTCATGAATGATATCACCTCCTTATCCCTAATATGTACGAAGGCTTCAGCTTCAATCCATTTCGAGAAGTAGTCCGTCATAGCCAGCATGAATACTTTGCCTCCGGGTTCTCTTTGTAGTATGCCCACTACCATCCCCCATTGTATAAAGGGCCAAGATGATAGAATAGGATGTAGTGGTTCAGCAGGTTGATGCAGGATGTTGCTGTGTCTCTGACATGCATCACATTTCTGGACGTACTTGATTGCATCTTGCTGCATGGTAGACCAATAGTAACCTGTTCTTAATGCCTTTGATGATAGAGATTTGCCCCCATAGTGGTTGCCACATTCATCATCATGCAATTCTCTTAGGACTTCTTCAGCTTGCTCTGGTTCTAGGCATCTCATGTAGATATCTGTAAAGGATTTTCTAAACAGGACATTGTCTATTAAAATAAATCTTGATACCTTTATTCTGAATGACCTTCGATTTTTTACATCAGTCGGGACCGTGCCGTCTTGCAAGAATTGGATTATAGGTAGCATCCAGGGTGTAGTGTTATTGATAGGCAGGATTGTTACATTGGGATGATCATTAAGTTGGCACACTTCGAGTTGATCTATGGCTGGATGCATGACGTGAATGATGGGGATGGTATTGTTCAGCATTCCTTCTCACGAAATCTGTTCGAAAGTGAAGTCTGCAAACTGTCCAGCTAACATCTTAACATGTTGAAGATAACTTGTCATCTTAGCTTGCTTAGCTGTATAAGATCCATTGAAGTGGTTAACCAATAACAAGGAATCACTAAATACATTAATATGTTTAACATTTAGATTTAAAGTTGTGGTCAATCCCATAATGAGGGCTTCATACTCCGCCTCGTTGTTTGTTGTCTTGAACTCATAAGCCACATCTTGAGGGATAAGGTCTCCTTGAGGTGATTTCGGGACGATTCCCAAACCCGTGCCTCTAGTATTTGAAGCACCGTCTGTGTATAGCATCCAATACTTAGGAGAGCCAATGCCTTCAAGTTGTTGGACTTCAAGTTCAGCTTCAGGCTGCAAGTTGGGGCTGAAATCTGCCACAAAGTCTGTTAAAGCTTGTGACTTGATAGTAGTCCTTGCTTCATACTGTATGTCATAAGTACTAAGTTGTACTGACCATTTGGCCATCCTACCCGACATCTCAGGTTTTCTCATCACGTTTCTGATAGGATAGTTAGTCTTGACAATAATAACATGGGTTTCAAAATAATGGCGTAATTTTGTAGAAGCAGTAATTAAAGCAAGTATTAACTTTTCGAGAAGAGAGTACCTGGTTTCTGCATCAAGTAAGGACTTACTTATGTAATATACAGGATGTTGTGCACCATCTTGTTCTCTGACCAAGACTGCACTGCCTGAATTTTCAGATACCGCAAGATATAAGAACAAGGGTTCTCCTTGCTCTGGTTTGGACAACAATGGTGGAGATGTGAGGTACTCTTTAAGTTGGATGAAGGCCTCTTCATGTTTATTTATCCACTGGAACAGCTTGTTCTTCCTGAGTACATTGTAGAACAACCTGCATTTGTCAGAAGACTTGGAGATAAACCTGTTGAGAGCTACAACCCTGCCTGTAAGTCTCTGCACGTCCTTAACAGTTCTGGATGACTCCAAGTTGGTGATAGCTTTAATCTGCTCCGGACTTGCTTCTATAGCCCTCTTGGTCACCATATAACCAAGGAATTTTCCAACTCTTACTCCAAAATTGCATTTCGAGGTATTAATCTTCATGTAGAAGGCTTCCAAGATGTCAAATGCCTCTTTAAGATGTTCAACATGATCTTCAATGTGCTTTGACTTTACCACCATGTTGTCAATGTAGACTTCCATAGTTTCTCCAAGTTGATCTTTGAACATCTTGTTCACCAACCTTTGGTAAGTTGCACCTGCATTTTTTAGTCCGAATGGCATAGAAATATAACAATATATACCTTCAGGGGTAATAAAGGCAGTGTCTTCTTGGTCTGAAGGTTCCATTTGAATTTGCTGATATCCTGAAGAGGCGTCCATGAAAGTCAGGATGTCGTGGCCAGCCGTTTCATCCACCAGAGAATTAATGTGAGGTAGAGGAAAGGGGTCTTTTGGGCATGCTCTGTTTAAATTTGTGAAATCCACGCATACGCGCTATTTGCCGTTCTTCTTTTCTACGACTAATACGTTGGCTAACCACCTTGGGTAATCAACTTCCCTGATCATCTTGGACTTCAGCAATCGTTTAACTTCTTCCCTTATGATCTGGTTGCGTTCATGTGCGAATTTCCTTCTTTTCTAATGGACAGGTTTTATGTTAGGATAAACATTCAACTTGTGGGTGATGATGTCTTTGTTGATCCCAGTCATGTCTTCGTGTTTCCAGGCGTAATAGTTGGCTCTACACCTCAAGAATTCCACTATGTCTTTCTCAATTTCGTGAGGGATATCAACTCCAACTAGAACCTTGACATCGGGTTTGGAGGGGTCAAGTTAAATTTCCTTAATATCATTTTTCAACTACCTCCAGAACATCACGTGCCTTCTACTTTAATTACTATGCTTGTCTAGGGGTGCTTGTTGCCTTCATCGACACCTTGTAACACTCCTTTGTTGTTTGTTGGTCCCCCTTCACCTTGAAAACTCCCCAACGCGTTGGCAGCTTGATCCATTGATGGTAAGTTGATGGAATTGCCTTCATGTTGTGAATCCAAGGTCTCCCCAGGATGATATTGTAAGATGATTTGCATTCTATGACACAGAATTTCTCCATAGAATTTACTCTTTCCACATAGACTGGCAACTTGATCTCCCCGTAAGTGTGCTTGGTTTCTCCACTGAACCCAACTAGAATGGATGAACTTTTAGTAACATGTTCGAGTGGAATGTCCATACTTGCCAAGCTGTCAGTTGTTACTATGTTGACGGAGCTTCCGTTATCGATCAGAATATGCTTTACTAGGCAGTTGGCTACTTGCAAAGTCACAACTAAGTCATCATGGTGAGGGTCCAAGATGTCACCCTTGTCGTCTTCATCAAATGTTATCTCTTGGCCACTAACTTTCACGGAGGGTCTTGTCGGCAAGTTCAAGTTATCCTACTTTGAATCTGAAGCATGACGCTTGGCAGCTGAGTAAGATATACCACAGATGTCTGACCCTCCGCTAATCATATTGACCACCTTGGTTGGAACTGGAGGAGGTGGTGGATTCTCAGTTTGCTGCTCCTGGTCGTCAGTTTGCCCGCGTCGTTTGTCTAGCAGGTCTTTGAGGAACCCCTTTGTTAAAAGATGGTTGATTTCCTTTCTTAGGGCAATGCAGTTCTCAGTAGTATGTCCAAAATCTTCATGATACACACACCATTTAGATTTGTCCTTCCAATCAGAGGGCTTGTCTGAATTCTTGGGCCATCTTGCTTTTTCACCCAGGTTGTCCATAGCGTGTATCACTCCTGCAATGTCAATAGAAAAACAGTAGTGATCTATTCTTGGATATTGTGACTTATCATCATCACCATTATCATTGGCAGTATTAATGCTAGTGTTACGTCCTAAAAAATCCACTCAGCACGTTCTGCATCTTGGACATCCATCTTGAGGTAACGTCTTGATTTACATCTTGGACTAACGCCTTGAAATTATTTGTTGTGTTTATCCTATTTTTCAGGAACAGAATTATAAATAAATAATTCACCCATGTGACCGTTTGGACCTAGTCAAAGGACAACATAACGGATTCAAATCATTAACCAAAGGATAACGGTTGGACTCCATCAACAAGGAGGGAGATTCTAGGCAAAAGATCAGCGCAGCACTCAAGTTGTTATTTTCAGTTACAATTACGCCTATGTATTACTCTTAGGAAACACTTTTGTTCATGTTACACAGTTTTGCTTACTCTACTCTGCACTTGTACTCAGAAACTCTCAAATACTTAATAAAATTTGTTTGGTTTAGGCAGGCTTGCCAAAAGCCTCCTGAGGTTTTTTCTTGGACGATTGCTCTAAGGGTTTCCTCGTTATATACTTGCGTTCATCTTGCTTTGAGGATCATATTTCATTTGTACCCAAATCTCCTTGAGAATACAAATTTACTTGTCGAAATTTGTCCAAAACAATTTGGCGCCATCTGTGGGAACTTTGGTTTTTTAGATTCCAGTCAAGATGAGCAATCCGACCTCAGCTATGTCTACCCCCATCATCACGACTGGGGCAAGGACCATCATGTCAAGCTTGCCTATGACATCTAGCGCGCATTCACTTGTGGGCTCCGGTGCTGCCACGCCTCAAAATCAGGGGTTCAACCAAGGTGGAACTTCAAACATGTCACTGCCAGACATTTCACTAGGAGTGATAACTGCCATGACATCTATGATGCAACAATTGAAAGATCAGATAGATGGGTAGCAACATACCAATCAAATGATCTTTAATCACATAAATAGGCTACATCATGATTTCCTAGCTTCCGGACTCAGCCTTCCCATATTCAGCACGTCAGAGGTCTCACCTTTACAGCCCAGAACTCTTTTTCCAGGTGCTGGGACGAGCGCGCAAGGCAGTCAAAGCGCTACACCCATATTCAGCACTGTTCAAACTGAAAGCACCACCGTCACATCCAACCCGATGCCGCTGATGTCATGCTTCACCTTTGCAACCCCACCTCCTGTGGGGCAAACAGGGAGTTTTAACTTGTTCAATACTCCTTTAATCCTATAGTTGCCACTAACCCTGTTGCAAATACTGTCCTTGCAAGAGAAGTGCAGCAACTTAAGGAAATCCTCATGAAGGCTCCCAGAGTCACCTTACCCTTCAACCAAGCATCTCCAACAAGCCATCAAGATTCACGCTTGCAATAGCAGGAGTGGAGATCCCTAAGAGATTTCAAGTACCCCCCATAAAGCAATATGATGGCATGACAGATCCTGCAGAACATATTGCCTTATACCAAGAAAAGATGGATATCATCAGCATTCCTCCGCATCTTAAAGAAATTTGTTTATTCAGGGGCTTTGGCTCCACCTTATCTGGGCCCGTCTTGATGTGGCTGACTAATCAGCCTATGAACTCTATCTCATCATACTCTCAATTAATTAACATGTTTCTTAACCAATTTTCTTGCAATCGTGTGTTTGAAAAACTGATAAGTGACCTTTACAGGATCATGCAGCAACCCGATGAAACCTTAAAAGATTATGTCTTCAGGTTCAACAAGGAAGCTGTAAGCATTCCACACATTGACGCGTCGACTGCAACCGAAGCTTTCAAGATGGGACTAAAGAGAGAAGCACCATTCTACCAAGACCTTGTCATGTTCCCATCTCGAAGCTTAGAAGAAATCCGGACGAGGTCTGTCCGTTTCATCAGGTTGGAAGAAGATGAACTGATCCATGGCAAGGCGTCAAAGAAGATGCCTACATATGAGAATCCTGACAGAAAGGCGGATTCATCCCACCATCGATCTAATAGGGGAAAACCCTACTCTAAAACTGACTCTTCTAAAATTAACATTGTTGAAGAAGATGACGAGGAAGATGATACAGTTTATCCTAAGATTAATGACTACTGTTTTTCTATTGACGTTTCAGGCCTCCTACATGCTATGGACAACCTAGGTGGAAAGGCAAGATGGCCAAAGGCAGCTGATAAATCAGCATCATGGAAGGACAAATCGAAGTGGTGTGCCTACCATAAAGATTTTGGGCATACTACTGATAACTGCATCGCCTTGAGAAAAGAGATTAGCTACTTACTATCGAAAGGACTCTTCAAAGATTTATTAGGAAAGAGGAAAGGACGGGCTGAAATAAAGGAAACCATCGCTAAAGCTCCGTATTCACCTCCTCCTGTAACTAAGGTGATCAACTTCATTACAGGAGGGTCAGACATTTGTGGCACCACATATTCTGCATCCAAACGTCACGCTAAGGATTCTAAGGAAGACAAGACAGAATTGCCAACTAGACGTCTGGATCACTTCCCTGAAGAGCAAATCATTTTCTATGACGACGATAAAGAAGGCATTTCAGACCCGGACCATGACGGTCTGGTCATCACCTTGCGAATTGCCAATTGCAAGGTGAAATGCATCTTGATCGACAATGGCATCTCTGTCAATTTGATCATGAAGAGCACCTTGGAAGAAAATGATGATTCCCCTGTCAGAATTCGTAAGAAATTCCTCCATCTTGGTAGGCTTCAGCGGGGAAACCAAGCAGACAATTGGAGAAATTAAGTTACCCATTTATGTAGAAGGAATGAACTCTATGGAAAGGGTGTGCGTGATTGACTTCCCATCCTCCTATAATCTCATCTTAGGCCGACCATGGATCCATAATATGAGGGCAGTTCCTTCTACGTACCATCAATGTGTTAAGATGCCAACGCCTTGGGGAGTCATCATGGTGAAAGGTGATCAACAAGCCGCAAAAGAGTGTTACAAAACAGATATGAAGGCATTCTCTACCCATTAAACACGACCAGTAAGTCTAAATACGCTTCGAGGTCAATGACGATGAAGATGACGAACTATAATAGTTAGCCAGCTGGACGTGACTGGGGCAAGCTGCCACCTTTCGATATGACGCCATGGGCTACGCCTTGAATAATATTACGTGTAAGTTAAAATTCATTGCAATTTTAACACCAAGGTACGAACTTCTTCTTAAAATTTAATTTTTACTGCCTTTTAAATCATTTATCTTTTCATTTAATTAAAACCTCTACTGACTTAAGCATCGGAGGTATGTTAGCGAAGCTAACACCCAAATCCTAATATATTCTTGTGATGCAATATTAGACGCTCCTGGACAGTGAGTAAAAGGCCTCATAAAATTTCATGGCGGGCTCTTCGAAAGAACGAACGTTCCTTGATAAATCTAAGGTACATGATTCCCCATACTTCTAAGCATCTTTGCAACGTACTTATAAGATAATAACCATAACCGCCTGGGTGCATGATTTTCACACTCAACTTAGAATAGCAAATACAATTCGGCTGGCCAAGGGAATCGCATTTGTTATCCTAAAATTCGAAGATGTGAACTAAGGATTGTAACATTAACATGTTACCTAAGGACTCCGAAAAGTGACATTTCTACATGTCACCTATCACTTGGTTATAACATCGTTGCCTGTTATCTTTACAACTTGGTTATAACATCGTTTCATGTTATCTTTACAACTCGGTTATAACATCGTTGCATGTTATCTTTGCCAATTGGTTACAACACTTGTACGTGTTGTCTGTCGTACCTAAAACAGAAAAGTACTCAAAGGTATAAAGCATCCAAAAGCACCATTGCAGTTAAAAGCTACCAAAAGACCCAAGATGTTGGACCAACCCAACACCATCAAAAGTCAAGCTGTCTGGACTCTTATGAGCCACTTAAAAAAAATTTAAATCTGTTTAAGGGGTTAACCCTCCAAAAACCCAAATTAACGTGCCAAACAGGGGCACGACCCAACAAAACGTAGCCATTGATTCAAAAACTTGAAAACGAAATTGTTTTTTATATTGTAGGTACCGTTTCTTTACTTCCATCATCCTTCCCGCTTCCTTCATTCTTCCCACCTTCAGTAGTCACCTTAAGCTCATGTGTCTTGGAGTTCACCTCGCTCACATCTGGGACCTCTCCCAGGAATTCATTCAGCATGGCCACTTCTTCATCAAACTTCCAATTTACATGTTGCCCGCTTTCAAACTCCTTCATCATATTGATACGGTTTTCCATAACCGACTTGCTTGCGCTCATTATGTACCCTTCTCTCACTTCACTCAAATCCTTAATATGCTCTTCTTCCACCTTCAGCATCCTAGCCGCCAAGTGAGCCAACTCATTGTTCTGCTTCTCCACTTGTTCCTCCGCCCTCGCCGCTCTGAATGCTTCAAATTTGTGTTTCTGAGTAAGGACCTTGATCTTATCTTCCTTCACTTCAAGTTCCTTCGTAAAAAAGTCCATCACTTCCAGTACCTACGGAGCATACCATCATGTTAAAACTAGGCCTAGAAAATCTAAAATATATTTTTCAAGAAAGAAACCTACCTTGGCTCTTGCATCTTCAACCTTCCCTCCATCCGCTGCCGCGACCTCTGTCTCTTCTAGCTTTCTCTTCCTATCTCCTTCTGTACCCTTTAAGCCTTCCCCCTTTGGAAGAGGAGGTCTCCCTTCTTTCTTGACACCAACCTTCGCCTTAATACCAGAAAGGACATCCTCCACACTAAAGCAGGCCTTGGATCGAGACGCTACACAAGAAAGAATATCAAAGAGTGGCAGTAAATTAGAAAAAGGAAAAAATATATATAAGAGAAGACATACCGGATGACATTCTACCAGCACTAGAAACCCCCTTCTCCTCAGCAAAATCAGCAGCAGGTGGCTTAAATTTTCGTAGCTCCTCGGGAAACAAACTCAAAATCCGATTGACATTAGCAGGCGTATCTGCGAGAAGTGGGAAAAGCTCCTCCAACTTGGCAACTGAAAGTAGGTGCCATCAACGTGTTAGAGTTAAACAAATAAGCAATACGCAATAACCAGTCATATAAACTAGAAAAACTACCTGAAGGGTTCCATGTCGACACCAAATCTCCTCCTCCCTCCAGGCTACTTTTCCTTACATAGAAGAATCTATGTTTCCACCCCTATTAGCCGTGTCAAGACCTAGAATCAGAGGGTCCCTATTTGACCTGACCCTAAAGTTATACCTACCCTTACCGAAAGCCCTAATTTCTGAAACATACGCCAACTCTTCTAAATCTGCCACCATACCGTGCTCGGCCGCAATTCTATCCAAAGTGAGCAAAATACGCCACCCAACGGGCATCAATTGACAATAAGACAATCGGGTCACTTCGAAAAAGCAGGAAATCGAAGCGGAAAAGGAAATTTCAAACCTACACTAAAGGGGTACTCGTAAAACCCTACCCACTCATCAGAAACACAATCAACATTAAAAATATCAGTTGGGATCAGAGAATTCAGCATTGGAAGGAAAGACGTTGTTTCTTTTCAGAGCGTCAGCGTGGGACGCATCAAAGTTACATTTCTCACCCTCTTTGTCACGAATGAACCCTAAGCACCTAAACCATTCGGCAAGGACGCATCAACATCTATGACTTTTTCCTTACTTTTACCCATAATGCCAGAGGAAAGATACAGATAAACGACAAAAGAAAGAGAGAATAAGAACTCACCGGAGAAACTGACAGAGATTTAGCACCGATTGGACGGAGGATTTGGAAAGAAAAATATGGACTCTCTCAATTAAATTGTGTATAAAAGGGCGATCTTCAGCACCTACGAAAAGCCCATAATGAGCCCTAATTCCTCGAGCATCGTGCGGGCCAACCACCTCATCACCTTCCTTTCAAGCCTGCAACGACACTTGGCAAAATATTAAAGCCCTCCGTATTCAACATGGAGCGCTTCAATAATTTGGGGGCAATTGTTACGTCCTAAAAAATTCACTCAGCACGTTCTGCATCTTGGACATCCATCTTGAGGTAACGTCTTGATTTACATCTTGGACTAACGCCTTGAAATTATTTGTTGTGTTTATCCTATTTTTCAGGAACAGAATTATAAATAAATAATTCACCCATGTGACCGTTTGGACCTAGTCAAAGGACAACATAATGGATTCAAATCATCAACCAAAGGATAACGGTTGGACTCCATCAACAAGGAGCGAGATTCTAGGCGAAAGATCAGTGCAGCACTCAAGTTGTTATTTTCAGTTACAATTACGCCTATATATTACTCTTAGGAAACACTTTTGTTCACGTTACAGAGTTTTGCTTACTCTACTCTGCACTTGTACTCAGAAACTCTCAAATACTTAATAAAATTTGTTTGGTTTAGGCAGACTTGCCAAAAGCCTCCCGAGGTTTTTCTCTTGGACGATTGCTCTAAGGGTTTCCTCGTTGTATCCTTGCGTTCATCTTGCTTTGAGGATCATATTCCATTTGTACCCAAATCTCCTTGAGAAGACAAATTTACTTGTCGAAATTTGTCCAAAACAGCTAGGATGATCGAGTTTAGAGTAGGGTCTGCCCCTATTGGATCGAGAATGAGATGTTTCTATCTTGCCACCAGAATGCTCGGGAGTGGTGCTCTTCCTGTTCTCTTTCTCCTACATCAATTTGTCTTCCTCCAACCTGATGAACTTTATTGCCCTTGTTCTGACTTCTTCCAATCTCTTGCAAGGAGTCATCACCAATTCTTCATAATAATGAGAGTCTTTCTTGTGTCCCATCCTGAAGGCCTCCATTGTTGTAGACATGTCCATGTTGGGGATGTCAACGGCTTCTTTGTTAAATATGCTCAAATAGTCTTTCAAGGATTCATTAGGTTGTTGAACTATCCTGTACATGTCACTAGTTAGTTTCTCAAAGACCCTGTTGCAAGAAAACTGATTAGTAAACATGTTAATGAGTTGAGCATATGATCTGACGGATAAAAATACTCTTGTAATAAAAACCTTGCAAGTGTACAAGTTACCGAAGTAGCAATATACAAAAGTAAGGGTCGAACCACAGAGATTTGTGTGTTGAACAAATTGATTTAATTAGCGTATAAAGAATCAAAGGAAAAGGGGTTTAGATTGGTTGAACTATTAAACTAAGAAAGCAAAATAAATAAATTAAAGATATCAAGAGACAAGGGATTCATGGATTGGGGATCATAACAATTATCACTTTATGCTTTTTATTTCATGTAAAAATTATTCAATCTCATTCTTGGGTTCGTTCACAAAAACCTAGGGTAAAGATGTTAAAATATTTCGCAAGGTCAATAAGAACATTAGAACCCTAATAACTCTATCTTGTTTATATATTCCGCAAGGTCAATATAAAAATTCAAGAATTCAATTAAAAGCTTAAGAACAATGGAACCTAGATTCGTTTGATTTCCGCAAGGTCCTCAATTGAATCTATTCTTCTCAACAATGGTCAAATTACAAATCATTCACGCAAGTGCAATGGTTTATATCCAAATAAATTCAAGATATCAAAAGTATATTCCGCAAGGTCAATACAATTGATCTCAAGACAATAATTAAAAACGTTGAGAAGAACAAGAATGAAAAAGAGATAGGAAGAATTAAAATCCTAGCATAAAGATCAAATTGCTACTCACCTCAATTCACGAATCAAATAATTTAGCCTTGAATGGCCATTAAAATAAATAAATCAAAACCTTGTTCTTTAATCGTCAAAAAATAAATTAAAACCTAAACTAAGATAAAGGGGAAGAAAATATAGAGAGAGAATGATAGATGAGAGATTATCTCTAAAACTAGTCTAGGGTCCTTTTTATAGGAGGAGGGAGGTGAAAATCCTTTTTAGAAACAAATTCTGGTAAAAATCCTAGTCAAACTTAAAAATCTGTTGAAATTCGTCAATGTTCTGCTGAAAATCTGTTGCTGATCTCGTTTTTAATTTTTTGTGACGGACTGAATTCCGTCACTAAGCATTGACCGACGGTCGCCCATGTTGGCCCAGCGGCCGCCCAATTGAACAGAGCTTTTCTCGGCCAAGTTTCATAGCTTCAGCGGCCGCCCTAAATTTCCAGCGACCGCCCATGCTCCTTTGGCCACAGCCCAGCCATTCCTCGGCCAAGCCCATGTCAACTGGCCCATCTCCTTGTATTGGCCGGCCAACCCATGCCTTGGCCCTTTTTTTTTTTTGCAGCAGCCGACCCTGTTTTGTGCAATTCCTTGGATTCGTTTTGTAATATTTGCACAGTCGCACTTTAGTCACTATACTTTTCTCTTTTGCACCTTTGTTCTTGAGCTTTCTAAACTTTGACTTTAGTCCTTGAACTATCCATATTTTCACTTTGGCTCATAAACTTTCATAAAATCAAATTTCTTCCAATTTTCCATAATTCCAGTTTGATCCCTGAATTTTCAAAATACGTTCAAATCCTCCATTTTCTCAATAATTGCAATTCAGCCCCTGTACTTTCAAAATACTACAAAATACATTAAATTTCCAAGATTTTGAGCATCAAATAAGCTAGGAACATATCTTTTGGATGGGTAAAACCACATTCATCAAATACCCCCAAACTTATATTTTGCTCGTCCTCGAGTAAAACAAAACTAAAATAAAATAAAATAAAATCTAACTAACTAAAACAAAGAAAATATTTTTGGGATTTGTTCAATTCATATAATAGGCCGTTGGCACAACAAGTCTCAGATCTTTACAACACACATAATCTACAAGAATTATCATGAACATGGGACTATAATTACATGGATGCATCTAACTTACAATTCTCCACAACATAATGAAAGATGAATGAAATATGGGAGATCATTGTCACCAAAGTAAGATATTTTATAGGGCCACTAACCACATGCTCTAAATCAATGATAATAAGATGAAATTTTACAAGGCCACTCATATGCATGTTTAAACAAAACTGTCAACCCGGCTACTCTTTAGGGATCAAATATGGCTTTATGGCTTATAATGTATCGCGATAAACGCGGGCAAGGTTCACGGTTACAAAAGAAGGTAAGGACATACGAAGTCAAGTAGTGAAACTAAGAAGTCTTCATCATACATCCTTACATTTAAATTTATCACTCCGCTCCATGCCAACCCATTGATTAATCCCCCAAACTTATAATTTTGTATACTTTCAAACTTGGGGTTGATCACCTTTCTTTCCTTTTTGGTCACTTTTCACTTCAACATTAGAGAGGGAAAGGCTTCTTTTTTTTTTTTTTTTTTTAACTTTTCTTTTCATTTTTTTTCTTTTCATTTCTATTCTTTCTTTTCTTTGCACATATATATCATGAAGAATGTGCACTCAATACTTTTGCTCAAGCCCCTCTTTTCAATACATAACATGACCCTTTTCTTTCTTTTCATGACCACTTTCCACCCTTGATTTTCTAAACATCACCCAAACATTCCCGTTCATTCCCTAGTTTCACTTTCTTAAAAAGGTGAGAAAATAGTGTATAAGTTAAAATGGTAGGATAATGAGGGTACAAATGAAGGCGAATGGTGGTCTAAGATAACCTCCCACTTTGTGAGAGATTCCATTCTTTTTCAAGCTCAAAAGGGGTTATAGCGGAAATTTTTATAAGTGACGAGAAAGTTAAAGGCACACAAATAGGGTTCAAAGAAAATAGCCAAATATCACTTCCCGGATAGCCTAATTGATGTGTTATTGACAGTCATGCAAAATGTTCTAGGGACCCCGAGAATGCCAAAGTGATCCTATAAAGGTTTCCTAAATTGGTAACAATGATCAAGAAAAATAATATGGAAGTGAAAGGTGGAGAAATCATACTTCACATGTATCAATGCAATTATAACCCCATATTGATAATAATACTCAAGATTTTAAAAAATTAAATCACTCTCAAATCATCATGGACTCTTGCCAACTTCCCAAAATATGAAAAGAACAAAAATTTTAAAATTTTCTATTTTTTGGAGGGTGACACTATATACACTTCCCTATAAACCCACAAACTCGAAGAGATGTCTACCCCCAAACTCAAAACATGCTATGTCCTCATAGCAACGAGAACAAAAACATGCCTTGGGTTCAAAGGACGATATGACACAACAAAACAAATAAATAAAGAAAATAAAACATACCTACTTGGATTGTCTCCCAATAAGCGCATTTGGTTAAGGTCGTTAGCCCGACCGTTGTTCCCTTTTGGACTTCACTTTCCGTCCTTTGGCCCACTTCATTGTTTTGCGGGTCCTTATTTTCAGTTCATGCCCCATATTTATTCCATGCATCATCAAATCATTTAGTGCCCAAGGAAATCTTTGACGCTTCAGCTTTTTGGGCTTCTTCTCTTTCAAATTTTTACCACTTTCTTCACCCTCAAAAATAGGGGGAGGTATAAGAATGATGGAGAAAAAATCTTTCACACTTTCAATGGGATGGAGAAAATCTTCTTTGAGGCATTGTTCGTCAATTTGGTCGGGCCCAACCTCATCAACATTAACGCCCTCATCATCTTTTAATTTCTCTTCCACCCTATCTTCTTTACAATCAACCTCTTCATCAACAACCACAACATCACTAGCGGAGACGGGGAGAGAATCGGCAGTTCGTCACTAATGGAAGTGTCCTCCCATTCATAACGTTCAAGTTTGATAGAACTAGTATCTCGCTCACAACCTCTCAATGCTTCTAATATTTTAGTCACTTGTGCTTCCAACCTATCCATGGTTGCACCAAATTGTTGTCGTTGTTGACGATTTTCCTCCCTCAAACTTGTCAGAGCCTCTTCCCTTGATCGCTTTTTAGGTTGCGGTGGATCATAATAATGTGGCTCATAATTGTTTCATGCCCGACTTGAGTGGTTTCCCCTCCATTGTGTATAACAATTAGGGGAATAATCATATTGTGGTTGCCATGGGTGGAAGGAACTCCTTTCTTGTACCTGTGGAGAATACTCATGAAAATATGTCCTAGACGGACATTCATTAGTAGCATGAGAGTATAATTCATAACAGAAACATGCATCTTGTATTATATTGACACTAGGCGAAGCACTTTTTGCATTGAACAAAGCAATTAATTCATGGATTGGGGATCATAACAATTATCACTTTATGCTTTTTATTTCATGTAAAAATGATTCAATCTCATTCTTGGGTTCGTTCACAAAAACCTAGGGTTAAGATGTTAATATATTCCGCAAGGTCAATAAGAACATTAGAACCCTAATAACTCTATCTTGTTTATATATTCCGCAAGGTCAATATAAACATTCAAGAATTCAATTAAAAGCTTAAGAACAATGGAACCTAGATTCGTTTGATTTCCGCAAGGTCCTCAATTGAATCTATTCTTCTCAACAATGGTCAAATTACAAATCATCCACGCAAGTGCAATGGTTTATATCCAAATAAATTCAAGATATCAAAAGTATATTCCGCAAGGTCAATACAATTTATCTCAAGACAATAATTAAAAACATTGAGAAGAACAAGAACGAAAAAGAGATAGGAAGAATTAAAACCCTAGCATAAAGATCAAATTGCTACTCACCTCAATCCACGAATCAAATAATTTAGCCTTGAATGGCCATTAAAATAAATAAATCAAAACTTTGTTCTTTAATCTTCAAAAAATAAATAAAAATCTAAACTAAGATAAAGGAGAAGAAAATATAGAGAGAGAATGATAGATGAGAGATTATCTCAAAAACTAGTCTAGGGTTCTTTTTATACGAGGAGGGAGGTGAAAATTCTTTTTGAAAACAAATTCTGGTCAAAATCCTAGTCAAATTTAAAAATCTACCGAAATTCATCACTGATCGGCTGAAAATCTGTTGCTGATCTCGTTTTTAATTTTTGTGATGGGCTGAATTCCGTCACTTAGCATTGGCCGGCGGTCGCCCATGTTGGCCCAGCGGCCACCCAATTGAACAGAGCTTTTCTCGGCCAAGTTTCATAGCTTCAGCGGCCGCCCTAAATTTCCAGCGACTGTGAGTACCCCAATCCAATTCGCGACCCTTTGTAAGTGCCTTTTAATATAATAAAATTGCACTATGGGCATTTTGGTAAATTTCCGGTCCATTCCGAGACTTCCGGAAACTTTTTATATGTTTTTTGCGAATGAAGTACTTTTAAGTTTTTTCTCCGGGCAAAAGGACCTACAGGGAATTATTTGTTTTGGACTTGTTGGGAATTAATTCGGAATGTTCCAGAACAGGTTGTTGGCGCCAAAAACAGTTACTGGCTCGTCAAGTCGTGCGACACAACGAGCCACGGAAATTCGAAGCAGTGGGTCGTGCGACACCACAAGCCAATTACCAAGCAATGTTAAATGAAGACTTTCTCATTTTGACAAAGGGGGGCTTCTCTCTCTAATCTCTCTCTAGACGGTTTCCAGCCCTGGCTCTCTCTCTCTAATCGTCTTCCTCACCTGGCTCTCTCTCTCTCTCTCTCTCTAATCGTTCCTCACGAGCTCTCTCTCTCTCTCCACCTAAACGACGACAACCTTGCTCTTTCTCTAAACCCGTTCACCGGCGATCGTTTCCTCATCTCTCTCTCTCTACCCAAAATGCCAGTCCCTCTCTCTCCAACTACGATCGCTTCCTTCCCTTTCTCTCTCTCGACCCCAAAGCGGCGCCCCTTTTCCTCTAGCCCAGTCATCACCGTTTCTCTCAATTCTCCCCAAACCGTCGACAATTCCTTCCCCGTTCCAGACCCTAAGTCCGTTGACAGCCACCAATTCACCAACGATTTCCGATCACCTCACCTACTAGCTCCGGTCCTGTTCCAGCCCTTAGCGTCACTCTGCCCAATTCAAGCCGAAATAGGCACAAACCTAGCAAACTCTCTCTCTCTCTCTCATCCAAATCTCCCTCTCTCTCATATCAATTCGACAACACACACACACATACTTGCAACTGCAAAGCTACTCAGTCTGAGATTTGAGCTCATTCTGAAGCTGATTGGAAGGCTCCCTATACCTATGTGGTATAGAGAGTGTGGACACTACAAGGGTAATATTCTCTAATTTCTTCTTCTTTCTCTCTTCTTTCCTTATTCATCCAATTCTCCATGTTTACCCTGATATTCAATCTGAATCCGAATTAGAATTGCCCTGCCTTGGTTTCTAACCATGTTAATCATGTCTGATTCTTATGCTTTATTCATACCATGGTTTAAATTGTGTTATCTGTGATTTAAACACAAAGATGAGTGTGAATCATCTATATTCACACTCATCTGAGTGTTGATTGCTTCTCATGTGATTTTCGTGACCTCCATTCATCCTTGTTGCATACTCAGTTGTCTTTGGTTTCCTCTGTAATCCCAGCCTTGTAAACCTCTGTAGATGACTTGTTATGTCGGGCGACACACTTGGCCAACATCGGACCTGCGTCTTGCGACATACTAAGCCAAACTGCAGCTGGTCATTTCAGTTGTAAGTTGTTCAATCCATGATTTCGAATGATGTTGATGTGTTTGGTCTCGTCCCTAAGATGAGTATGGATTCTCTATATCCACACTCTCTTAGGCGACAATCTCAATATCGTAGCTCCGGTGACCCAACTCTGTGTTAATTGATCTCAGTTGTTCATTCTCGTTTCCCTTGTAAGCTGAAGTGTGTAAGTCCTCTGGAAATGGCACCATGTGTCGCATGACACAATTGGTCATGCCTAGTCCTGTGTGGTGCGACATAACAGGCTATTTATAGAGGACATTTTCAGTTGTAATCTGTCCAATTGCGTTGTAATCGGGATGTGGCCCCCCGTACCAAGTGGCTCACAAGATGTAATTCTCTCATTTTGATCAATAAAACAAAGCATTAAAATGCATTTCATCATATATTATGTCTCACACATTTGCACACACTTATTGAATGATTTTGGATGTTGAACATAGAAAGACTCGTTTTACGAGGCGTTGTTGGGTGAACTCTCGATTCTTCCCAACACGTAATCTGACCCCCCCGAACCCATTTTTCTGATTTCAAATGATTTTCAATGTTTTCCTTTAAAACGGCGTGGCGACTCCCAAAAATTCTTTTTAATTTGGCGAGCGTACATTCAGTGCGACTCCGCTGGGGACTTGAAACTTGTTTTTCAAAAGTGGGTCAAACTTTCGTTCATGTCCAACATCTTTCTCATTCATTTGTGTGTGCTTTATTTGTGACATTGTGTGATATTTGCATCTTGCATGCTTTGTTGTTGCCCTTCTCCCTGCATGTATCCTGTTTGCTGTTCATTGAGACTGGGTTGAGTGATTTGCTTGGAGGCTGGGGCTGATTCATGTTGCTAGGGATTTTGGAAATATGGCTTCTTTTGTCACGCGACAGAACTTGCCTCATCAGTCCTGTGTCGCGTGACAACCTTTGCCATTCTGCAGGATTTGATTTTCTTGGTACAGGTTGTGATTGTGGGCAGTCCCCATGATCAGTGTTTGTGATCATTTGATTATTGTATCTCTGTGGGGTGTGTGTGTGTGGTTTTCCTTTTCTCCTTTTTTTTCAAATAAAAATAAAAAAATCCAAAAAAATCATTTTTCGCAAATAGAGGAATCTAGTCACCCGCACACTACGTCACTAGATCTAGAGCCCATTTGGTGCGATTGACGGTATCGCGGACGGTGATGTATGTCACCTACGCTTGAGTGCCTAATATCAATCCTTTCCCCTAGCGCATCATAGGTGGAACCACACTTTTTCAAACTTACCGAACGGTTGATTTTTGACACGACATTTTCAAAATGTACTAAAATGAATTGTTTTAAAAATTAGTCATAGACTTTCATACCCATCCCAAAACCTAGCACGTGTGGGCATATTGCTAATGCAACATGGTTTCACGTAAGGACATGTCGTTCCCATGGCATGTTCTAACGAGAGATCATGCCACATTGTCAACGAGAGGTCATGCCGAATTTTTCCTTGAATTTCTTCAGGAATACCCGTCATGCTGCCCAAATTTCTCCAGAAATTTGTACTGCTTGTCCGTCCCATAAATGCTTGGGTTTTATTTGGGTATTATTGCCTATTATTAATTTTTAACCAATGCATTTGGTATATTTTGAATGGTGTGTCCCTAGGTTCCCCCGAGGTTTAGTTTGCGTGAAAAAAGGTTCATCCTTTTCCAACTGTTCCTAGGATTTAAAAGACATCGATTTCTACTTGAACATTAATAAAATGCTTGCACGAGTCCGTCTCATTTCCCTTTCTACCCTCTCCCATACCATCTCAAGGTCCTTTCCTCTCCTACACCTTATACAACCTCTTTACCCCTGCAGCTACGGCAAGTTGGGTTCGTGGGTTTCGTTTGGTGCGCATTCCCGAAATAGTCACAGTTTCATAGATGTTTAGTGCAGAGAATGGTATGACTACTCAATCTGGGGGTTCATCTGCCATGGGTCAACAGGGCATGCATGATCTGTCTATGGAAGAGATGAGGGCTACGGTGGAAGCTGCTCCAGTTAGAGAGCATGAGGCTCAGTTACTCGCTCAAGCCGCTAAAGCTAGAGAAGATGCAACACATTCTAGGTTTGTAGAAGCAATGAGAAGCCGTGGTATTGCTGTGATCCGATGTGCTGATGGGACTTATGAGGAGATTACTGATGCCAATGAGTTTGATGTTAAGGCCAGAAATGTCTCTCTTCCTCCCCTTGCTACAACTTCTCCCCTTGCTGTTGGTTTTTCTCCAGCATCTCACCCAATTCAAGTTCCGAGTCAGGGTGTGCGATCAAGCCCTCAAGCAAGTTTTGGTTTGGTTGGAGGACCACAGCCGATCTTCTATGATCTGACCTCCTCACCAATTTCCAATGCTTCTGCGCCTCTAAGCCAATTTGGGTCCCAGCTTCCGAACAGTCAGGGCTTGTTGTTTTCGGGTTCTTAGTATCAAGAGGGTCAGTTTCATGGTCCTCACTTCCAGGGTAACTCCCAGTATCAGAGTCAGCAACCTTGCTCCGGGAATCAGTTCAGCCAGGATGGATTTCTGCAGTTTCCTTCTAACCAGTCTCAACCTCAGGGATGTAGGCCTCAGCCTTTAATGGGTTTGGTTTATGGGTTTGGCTAATCACCTATGCAACATCCGGAGTCAGCTCCTTACTTGTCTGCTAGTACTTTTCTGCAGAATCAGAATTCTCCAACTAGTCGGTTTAATTATTTGTCAGCTCCGGCATCTTTCAGTCTACCATCAGCATCTTGGTCAGTTCAACCGTCTCTCTTCCAATCAGCCAGTCCTGAGCCTTCTTCAAATATTGCTCCTGTTATTCCTCAGCTTCCTGGGATGACTCCAGAAGTGGCTGCGTTATTGAAACAAATGCAGCAGCAAATCGACAAATTGACGGTAGGATCCAGTGGTCTCAAGGTAGTTGATCCGGGTCAGGTGACACCCCTCCCACATAACCCAAAATGCAATTTAATAGCTCGACATGTCCGAAAACTCATATTGACACTTATGTAATGACAATGGGAGCTATGGGTTGTACTCCTAAATTCATGGCTTCACATTTCCATCTTACTCTTAAGGGCCCATCACTTACATGGTTCCTCGCCTTGAAGCAAGAGAGTCGTTCTACTTGTAGCCAGATTACCGAAACCTTTCTTGAGAAGTATAGGGGAAATCTTTAATGGTGCACGACTAGAGAGGATTTGGTTGGTACCATTCAAAAGAGTGATGAATCGATCACCGAATTTTACAAGAGATGGAATGCCAAGCTAAATGAGTTATCCGAGCCGATTCCTTTACAAGACCAAAAGGACATTTTCTTGTCTTGTGTGAAGCCAGTTTTGTGTGAAGCTATTGGGAATGGATGGTACCCTGACTTGAGAGAGATGGTAGGGATGGGTGCTCGTAGCGAGAATTGACTTTTCAATCTTTCGCCAAATGCCAATGCCGATAATGGTGGGGATTATCGTTACAGGATAGTCAATCCAGTTTCCATAGCCCCTAAAGGGAAAGAGTTAGCCAAAGACAATAGTGTCAACAACCTTCAGGGAGGAAGCACCGATCAAAGCCGTGGGAAGTTTCTACCTCGCTAGCCAAAGAAGTATGATGATCTTGGCATGACTACTGATAAGGCATTTAATGGTTTATTTAAGACCGGGATGATCAAGCCTCTTGATAATTACAACCCTGTTAATCCCAATCCCAATCTAGATGCGAGCAAATACTGCCGAGACCATCATTATCCTGGCCATACCACCAACAGCTGCGTCCCTCTGAAATTGCTCATTCAAAGGCTTATTGATGAAGGGAAGATTGAGAAGGCTCGCCCCAACGTGGTTACCAATCCTCTTCCATGATTTCAAGGGTCTCCCATCTGAAGAAGTCAGTCAATCAGTCATCGTAGAGTCTAAATTGTTTTTCATGTCATTAGTGAATGTCCCTTTCGAATTTTCGAGTCTGTTAAGTCCATTGTGGACTAGTTTTTTGCTTTCAGTAATAAAAGTCTTTGTTTCTCTTCTTACTAGACTCGAGACATCACTTGCACACCCACATTACACTTAATTGAAATGGTTTTATTCTATATGATCACTTGTGTTGCTCAACCACTAATGCATTGAAATGATTAATATTTAAATTAGTCGGAGTGATAAAATCAACTAAGATCCTTCTCAAATTGGGGCTCATCAATTCCCCATCTCGCATCTCATGTGCTCACATCTCTTTCATCATCCTCAGCGCCTCATTGATCAAGAATTTGCATTAACCCTTCACAATCAAGTTTAAGCAAGCAATGAAGACTTAATTTCGTTTAGGTCATCCGGTAGGGATTACAGCTAAAACCTTTCACCATAGGAAAGCCATTACCTTACCCTCACCAAACAATAGCCCTTCATTTCAAGATCAACATGTTTTGAAACCCCGTTTAGCCATCTCCAAAAGAAAGAGGGACTATCCTCGAGGCTCCCATAACTCATTTGACCGCCTCCAAGCTTAAAGAATGGCGGAATGCAAAGATCCACCCTAGGGACTAGCATAAGTTCTCTCTTGAAAAAAAATGATGAAAGTAAAAAAAAAAAAAAAAGAGAACCGTCCCTAGTGATTTTCTCAAAAGCAAAAATAAGGATCTAGTTGTTTACTCAAAGGGGAGTCTCTTGAATAATAAAGAGACAACATGGATGTCCCCTAGCAATCACCTTCCAACCAATTCCAACTATCCTCTCATTTTTTAGAGGATATTCCCATTACTATTACCCTTTCCTTTGGCCAAAGTCAAGAATTGACCTCTCATTCTTAGAGGCAATCAATATCCTCACCATAGAAATCCTAAACACATCCTTGAAAGCCAACCTCTCACCTTTAGAGGTTCAGTCAGTAAAAAGCCCAGCCAACCTCTCATCTTAAGAGGTCATGATACAAACAATTTTCCAAATCACCCGATGACCGATCGAAACCCTGAAACCCAGCTACAGTTCCTACCGGATAGCAGTTTCATTCTAATATCTTTGAGATCTAAATCAAATTAATGCCTCATTGCTTGCTTAAATTGGAACCTAATCCACCTTGGTCCAAGACCCTCAATCAAAGATTGTGCAAATTCAATCATTTCCTTTGGCATTTCATGTGAGCATATGTCATTTCTTCCCCACAAACACTTCCCGTAAATGCCCCACTGGGGCTTTGCATCCGTGTCTTTCATTGACACTCCAAGAAGACATGTTCTTCAATTCTCCAATTCTCAGAAAAAAAATCCTCAAATGTCCTCAAAATCATGAATTTTTTCATTCCATCTCTTTTCAATCGGGACTTGCCCGAACTACGGCGACCTGAGCTCCTCACCATGAGGGGAACGTAGGCAACCAGAAATGGTCCGGTCACAAACACATTCAAATCTCAAAAAATTTGGTCTCATTAAGGGCCGTCCCTATACACAAATCCTCTTTCCATCTTTCCAAATTTGATTCTTGATATCAGTTGGTTTTCTCCTTGTGATTAATTAAAATATTTGTCCATATCGAGATTAGTGGTTGAATAACCCGAACATCAATAAAGGGTTTTAAGCAGCCTTGTGATCATCATGAATAAGACAAGTTTTCAAATGTCTCGACAAGTCTTCTTTTTCTACATCATAGGAAAATAGAGCCGAACACTATCTTTCTGTCAGCAGGGGCTTCCATACACTTTTCCACACCTTGTTACTCTTATACTCTCTCAAAAGAGTCAAACCCAAAGCAAGTGTGTTACACAAAATCGGGATTCATTCCCACTTTTCAAAAGATGTGCCCCTGCACATATATATTCCCGAGTCTTGTCCAATGACTGATTGACTAAGGTCCGGAACTCCTTGGCCACATGATGTTTCTGTCTGCAATAGGGCTGCATTGGATCTCTTCAAGCTAGGGATTTGCTAAGTTGTTCTCTCAGGCTCTCCCGTATCAGTATTTTGGCTAGGGTATTCTCTGTATTCACTTTGCTACATGATGGATGTGCTCCTTATTGGGTTCACTTTGGGATTGCTTTGCATTATCAACTGGGGTTTTGCCAAGTCACCTCCTCAAGATCAGGGCTTCGCCTAGTCATCTATTCAAATCCAAGGCATTCTCTGCACTTCCTCTCTTCTTGTCGTCTCGGGCGCGTGACACTTTGATCTTAACAGCAACAATCAACCTGCTGCAATCTGTACTCTCAGAGCACGCCCCGACTTGCCTAGGCTCCACCATTTCTCATCCATCACTCATACACTTCCTAAGTTCATGGGAGAGGGTTCGCAACCCATACATCATCATACATATATACATCCATCCCATACACAATCCATCATTTGCTATATACATATCAGCTCGTCGAGCCATGCAAAATTCTCACTCCATTTTCATCCCCAGCTGAGATGGACTCGTGCATCAAGATTAATAATGCATAAATTAACAATAATTGAGTTCAAATTCAAGAAAAGTGCCTAGAGTGTTGTGTTTTTCCCCCCACAGGATACAATAATCAAGTGATCATAATCTGATCATGGGGATTGCTCCTCAAATCACAATCTAGACAAAGATTTCAAATCCTGCAGGTGGCATATTCTGCCTTCATCATCTTCATCAGTCTCATCATCTTCGGATTCATCAACATTATTCGAAAGAGCCTCAGCTGCCTCAATCTCCAAGCAATAGTGCTCATCATGTCTCAGCGATAGCAAAGTTCATTTGACATGGCCAATCATCATCAATACCCGTCTTGCAATGGCAAATCATCAACAAAGTCCATCTTGCAATGGAAAATCATCAGCAATACCTGTCTTGCAACGGAAAATCATCAACAAAGTCCGTTTTGCAATGGAAAATCATCAGCAATACCCGTCTTGCAACAGCAAATCATCAGCAGAGCCCGTCTTGCAATGGTAAATCGTCAGTAAAGTCTGTTTTCCAGTAATCTTTACAGCAAAGTTCGTGTTCTACTCAGCAAGTGCTTTGTTCGATCGAAACCTAACGGTTTATTTTAAAATCCGCAAGCGCACAGGCTATTGAAATATAGCGGGTGCAAGTACGAGTCGATCCTACAGAGACAGGGTTTACTTTGGAATGATATTTGTCTTTATATAAATATATAGATAAAATGATTGGGGGAGATAAGAATTTGTTGAGAAAATACTATAAAGATACAGAAACTACTCTAACATATAATAATAGCATTCTCGGGAATGAACAACATATATTCATCAAGTAATCATACTTTAGATAAAGGCTTTTATCAAAATAACAAGGATGGTACATTGGGGGAGATGTAATCAACCCTTCCGTGCACATGTTGTATACGCCCTTCAATATTCTCTTGGAATTGATTGATGTTTTGATTGAAGTGGTTGAGTTGTTGAAGCATTTGGGTTTGTTGAAGGGCCATTTGGGTGAATTGCCGGTAAAAGTCGGGTGGCATCTGATTTTGGTTAAGGTTGGGCTGCTCTTCTCCTTCTTCTTGCCCCATGTTTACACCTGCATTTCCCTCTTCATCTTGTCCCAATAAAAGCGGGAAGGACCATGTATTCGGTTGGTTTACTAATACCACCGGAATGTTGGCGTTAGGCAAAATGGCGTGTGGTGTCTTGTTAGCACCACCTCCTACAAACCAAGTATACCTCCCTTGCCCTTCCTCGGAGATCATGTTCATCATTTTTAGGGCTGCTACATCAAGCATCCTAGATCCTGTAACTGGCACCCAAGCATCGGAACCTTCCTCCAGTAGTTCAATACCAACATAGACTGCTATAAGGGTTATGATCCATCCAATATTAATATCACTGGGAAAAGTTGGGGAAATGTGATCCCAAAGCCTCTCAATCAACCACTTTCCTAGATTTATCCCCTCATACCTTGTTACGAATGCCCACAAAAGGAACAACTCCATCCTATTGATCGTCCCTTTATCTTCTCTTGCAAAAACAGTGCAAGTATATATCCTATATATGTAACGGAGGACGGGGTGGATTATTAGAGAGGTTTAGGATGTTTTGGGTAGGAAAGGATTATGACCCGTAATTTGCAACCAAAACAAATCTGCGTTAAACTGAGGAGGGGGGATGTTTGTGGCTTTTCTGGGGGAAGGCCAACCAAGCATTTCATTGGCCTCTTCAAAATTAAGGGTGTGATGGGTGTTTAGGAGCCGGAATTCTAACTGAACATCCTCAAATTCTTCACCCGTATTATCATCAATCAAAGTCCTATTTCTCTTAGTTAAAGAACTTAGGAACTCTAAGGTGATACCTTCGTAGGTCTTTTCGCTTAAATGCATAAAATCTCCACAATTCAACCCTTGGTGCAGATCCCGGATATTGCCCCTAATTCCCAGAATTCTCAATGTATCTATGTCGGGAAATTGGGTGGGCTTAATGTTATTTCCACATAACTTGGCAAATCTAGTTGTCTCATCTTTGGATTGAAAATCAATTCCCAAAGTATTTAATGTAGGGATAGGCCTAGAACTAGAAGAATCATCATTCCGGGACCTCTTTGTGGTCCTAGATGATTTTCTTCCCCTTTCCCTACCTCTTTCCATGGAAAGAATGACTTAAATTTAAAGAACCAACTAAAAGCAAAAATTAACAGAGAGAATTTTGATACCCGAAAATGGTGAAAGAGAATCGCCTTGAAAACTTGTTCCCCTTCTTGATTGAAGCTTGAATACCCAAAAGAAATCAACTTGATCTTCCAAACTGAGCAATTTTGAAATTTTGAATTTTTGGGGAAGAGCTTAGGGTTTCGAAAATCTAAAGAAATTGGTTGAAATTTTTGGGTTTTATGGTTGGAAATGTGGTTAGGGGGTGGAATTTGGGTGGAGGAATGGTTGTATGGCCGGAATTGATGGTGAAATTGGAGGCTTTATGGTTGGAAGGGGCGGATGGTTTGAAGGTTTTAGAGAGAGGGTGGAGGGGTTTAGGGAGATGAAGTGAAGAGTCAAAAGCCAAGGTCCCCGTTTGACCAAAATATTTCTGAAAATTTAAACTGATCGGCCGAGCATCAACTTCCAGTAAAGACATGTTTCTGTCCCTTCTTGCTCGCCCGAGCACTTTTGCTGAAATTTTTTTTTTTGAAACAACGCATCCCTATGAAATGCACGGTCAAACCAATAGAAGTGTGCGGCCGCTCCACTTAGTTGATTCAGCTTAGTTCATCCGCTCTTGAATGCACGGCCGCTCCAATATTTGGTTCACGACCGCTCCAACACTGTTCAATTTTTTTTAATTTTTTTTATATTCCTACAAAACAGAGTTAGAAAACAACATAATAATAATATATATAATATAAACATAAAAATAAATAATAAAGACAAATATCAAAAAGTAAACCGTTGTCCCCGGCAACGGCGCCAAAAACTTGTTCGGTCGAAACCTAACGGTTTATTTTAAAATCCGCAAGTGCACGGGCTATTGAAATATAGCGGGTGCAAGTACGAGTCGATCCCACAGAGACAGGGTTTACTTTGGGATGATATTTGTGTTTATATAAATATATAGATAAAATGATTGGGGGAGATAAGAATTTGTTGAAAAAATACTAGAAAGATACAGAAACTACTCTAACATATAATAATAGCGTTCTCGGGATTGAACAGCATATATTCATCAAGTAATCATGCTTTAGATAAAGGCTTTCATCAAAATAACAAGGATGGTACATTAGGCTTACACTATCTCTCACGGTCAAGACAGTGGCATTGTATCCTTCACTAATTATGCCCTAACTCTTTGAGATTTCCGTTTATGGTATTCCTGCCCTGTCACCAACGGGCATTCCGGCTTATCTCTAGCTGACCATAATTAATAAGAATCCATTAAGATCGAAAGTCAACGTACTTTCCATTCAAAGAATACCCCTAGGCCATTAAACTACTCTCGTGATTAATGAAACCTAGTTCCTTCATATGGTTCGGCTAATCAAGATTCTCCGCTAGGTACTTCACTCGATTAACTGGGGTTCTACAAATATGAACGTCTTTATATTTGCAGGCGTTTAAGAATAATATGAAGAAATTGTTTTAAGATAAAAGTGCCAAAATTCAAGGATGATATGCTAAGTTGTGCTTAACTACTTACGGGTGAAGGCCTAGCACATGTATTTTAAGACTCACCGGCCTTTCTCTCGAGGGTCCGGTTTAGTGTAATCCCGTCTGTCACGAACGAGAATCCGACTCACCTCTCGAGGGTACCGTATAAATCAAAATCCATTAAGTATAAATTATTCTCACGTATTTTCCACTAAAGGATCATCCCTGGGTCTTTAAATTACTTTTCGTGATTTAGTAACCTAGTTCAATTCTTAGAGTTCCGCTAATCAATGTTTTTCACTTGATCAACTGAGGTTATACAACTAAGGAAGTCTCCCTAATTGCAAGCATTAAGACTAATAAGAAGAGAATTGAAATGACATGTAAGAGAAGCATGATTATAAATCATTGAGTTTCCAACTCCGAGAAATGAAGGATTACTCAAACCATTGAAATAATAATAAAAGGCTAAGAGATAAGAGTAGAAATAAAAGTAAGAGAAGAGATACTTATTCTTGTAAAGAGAAGACAATGGCTGAAAATAATCTTGTATTGTATTCAATCTTCAAAAGTATACAAAGACTTGTCACGAATCATTCATACACTTTGAATATTGTGTATAGATTGCTAGAGTATTTTTACTGCCTATTCTAAGTATGATCTGATCCTTCCGGATGATCTAAACTGAGTACAAAGGGTCCTATTTATAGCCATTTTGGCTGGGGGGGGGACACAACTCTTCCAAAAAGGCACCTGTTGGCTGATAGGTGCTGTGCTCGATCGAGTCAAGGAATCTGCTCGATCGAGCAGAACCTTTATTTAGTCACAAGCTTGTTGTAAAAGGCACCTTTTGGCTGAAAATGGGATGCACGGCCGAGTCAAGGGATCTGCTCGGCCGAGCAGAACTTCTTTGACTGGACTTCAGTAACTTTTCATTTTTGGTCCCTCTATTTCCAAGGCTTTTTGCTCTGAATCCTTTATACTTCATAAAATGACCTAAAAACCTGTAAAATCACACAAAATACCATCCAAGCATAAAATCGAAGATATATACAAAAAGAGGCTAATTTATACTTAATTGGTACAAAATTTAAGGTGAATAATATAATAAAAACACTATAAAAGACTATATAATAATTACCTATCATGCTTCCAAAGCCAGCCAATCGCCCCAAGCGATCACCTCTCATGTGTACAACCCTTGCAGGTAAGCACAGCACAGGTATGCAAGTATATCTCATTTCAACTGCAAATCATCTTGTCTTATGTTTGCTTTCTCGAAAAAGTCTTGGAGTTCATCTCGCGATACTTTTTGAGTTAATCTCGATCTTCTTCTTTAGGCTTGTTCCTATACCTCTTTAGGCTTGTTCCTATACCTCGTTAGGCTTGTTCCTATACCCCGTTAGGCTTGTTCCTATACCTCGTTAGGCTTGTTCTTATATACCTCTTTAGGCTTGTTCCTATACCTCTTTAGGCTTGTTCCTACACCTCTTTTGTCTTCGAACTATGATTCGGCTTGATTCCCTCCTAGGGATACGTAGGAATCCTTTCCTAAAAAGGTCCAGCCACCCAACCTCATCAATCATTTTCCTCCATTTGCCATACCCCCTGCAGGTCCGGCAATTTGACCACTCTGGTCCATTCTTCCTACCAGCCGCTTATTGGGCTCGGGATCCGTCTTATCGACAACCTCACTTCTTCCATAAGTGATGTTGCCGAGGGGCTCTGTGAGTACCCCAATCCAATTCGCGACTCTTTGTAAGTGCCTTTTAATATAATAAAATTGCACTAGGGGCATTTTGGTAAATTTCCAGTCCATTCCGAGACTTCCGGAAACTTTTTATACGTTTTTTGAGAAGGAAGTACTTTTAAGTCTTTTCTCCAGGCAAAAGGACCTACAGGGAATTATTTGTTTTGGACTTGTTGGGAATTTACTCGAAATGTTCCAGAACAGGTTGTTAGCGCCAGAACCAGATACTATCTCGTCAAGTCGTGCGACACAACGAGCCACGAAAAGTCGAAGCAGTGGGTCATGCGACACCACAAGCCAATTACCAAGGAATGTTAAATGAAGACTTTCTCATTTTGACAAAGGGGGGCTTCTCTCTCTAATCTCTCTCTAGACAGTTTCCAGCCCTGGCTCTCTCTCTCTAATCATCTTCCTCACCTGGCTCTCTCTCTCTCTCTCTAATCGTTCCTCATGAGCTCTCTCTCTCTCCTCCCAAACTGCGACAACCTTGCTCTCTCTCTAAACCCGTTCACCGGCGATCGTTTCCTCATCTCTCTCTACCCAAAATGCCAGTCCCTCTCTCTCCAACTACGATCGCTTCCTTCCCTTTCTCTCTCTCGATCCCAAAGCGGCGCCCTTTTTCCTCCAGCCCCAGCCATCATCGTTTCTCTCAATTCTCCCCAAACTGTCGACAATTCCTTCCCCGTTCCAGACCCTAAGTGCATTGACAGCCACTGATTCACCAATGATTTCCGATCACCTCACCTACTAGCTTCGACCCTGTTCCAGCCCTTAGCATCATTCTGCCCAATTCAAGCCAAAGTAGGCATAAATCTAGCAAACTCTCTCTCTCTCTTTCATCCAAATCTCCCTCTCTCTCATATCAATTTGACAACACACACACATACTTACAACTGCAAAGCTACTCAGTCTGAGATTTGAGCTCGTTATGAAGCTGATTGGAAGGCTCCCTATACCGACGTGGTATAGAGAGTGTGGACACTACAAGGGTAATATTCTCTAATTTCTTCTTCTTTCTCTCTTCTTTCCTTATTCATCCAATTCTCCATGTTTACCCTAATATTCAATCTGAATCCGAGTTAGAATTGCCCTGCCTTGGTTTCTAACCATGTTAATCATGTCTGATTCTTATGCTTTATTCATACCATGGTTTAAATTGTGTTATCTGTGATTTAAACACAAAGATGAGTGTGAATCATCTATATTCACACTCATCTGAGTGTTGATTGCTTCTCATGTGATTTATGTGACCTCCATTCATCCTTGTTGCATACTCAGTTGTCTTTGGTTTCCTCTGTAATCCCAGCCTTGTAAACCTCTGCAGATGACTTGTTATGTCGGGCGACACACTTGGCCAACATCGGTCCTGCGTCTTGCGACATACTAAGCCAAACTGCAGCTGGTCATTTCAGTTGTAAGTTGTTCAATCCATGATTTTGAATGATGATGATGTGTTTGGTCTCATCCCTAAGATGAGTATGGATTCTCTATATCCACACTCTCTTAGGCGACAATCTTAATATCGTAGCTCCTGTGACCCAACTCTGTGTTAATTGATCTCAGTTGTTTATTCTCGTTTCCCTTGTAAGCTGAAGTGTGTAAGTCCTCTGGAAATGGCACCATGTGTCGCATGACACAATTGGTCATGCCTAGTCATGTGTGGTGCGACATAACAGGCCATTTACAGAGGACATTTTCAGTTGTAATCTGTCCAATTGCGTTGTAATCGGGATGTGGC
Source organism: Adenophora triphylla var. japonica (assembly GCA_022495995.1). Classification (NCBI taxonomy): domain Eukaryota; kingdom Viridiplantae; phylum Streptophyta; class Magnoliopsida; order Asterales; family Campanulaceae; genus Adenophora; species Adenophora triphylla. The sequence goes on along the minus strand of JAFEMH010003266.1, from coordinate 193,148 downwards.
CCCCCGTACCAAGTGGCTCACAAGATGTAATTCTCTCATTTTTATCAATAAAACAAAGCATTAAAATGCATTTCATCATATATTATGTCTCACACATTTGCACACACTTATTGAATGATTTTGGATATTAAACATAGAAAGACTCGTTTTACGAGGCGTTGTTGGGTGAACTCTCTGTTCTTCCCAACACGTAACCTGACCCCCGAACCCATTTTTCTGATTTCAAAAGGTTTTCAATGTTTTCCTTTAAAACGGCGTGGCGACTCCCAAAAATTCTTTTTAATTCGGCGAGCGTATATTCAACGACTGCCCATGCTCATTTGGCCACAGCCCAGCCATTCCTCGGCCAAGCCCATGTCAACAGCCTTGGCCCATCTCCTTGTATTGGCCGGCCAACCCATGCCTTGGCCCTTGTTTTTTTTTTTTTTGCAGCAGCCGGCCCTGTTTTGTGCAATTCCTTGGATTCGTTTCGTAATATTTGCACAGTCGCACTTTAGTCACTATACTTCTCTCTTTTGCACCTTTGTCCTTGAGCTTTCCAAACTTTGACTTTAGTCCTTGAACAATCCATATTTTCACTTTGGCCCATGAACTTTCATAAAATCAAATTTCTTCCAATTTTCCATAATTCCAGTTTGGTCCCTGAATTTCCAAAATACGTTCAAATCCTCCATTTTCTCAATAATTGCAATTCAGCCCCTGTACTTTCAAAATACTACAAAATACATTAAATTTCCAAGGTTTCGAGCATCAAATAAGCTAGGAATATATCTTTTGGATGGGTAAAACCACATCCATCAGGATCCAATAGAGCCTAGAGGTTAGTTGATGATCCATCGCAAGGCTGCACCAGTCAAGGTGGAACCGAAGCCCCTACAAATGCAAGCTTCCTTGAACTGTAGAGGAATGTGAATCACGTCCATCTTCTCCTGGTATAAGGCAATGTTCTCTAATGGATCAGTTGTCCCATCATATTGCTTCATGTGAGGAACAGTGAATTTCTTTGGTATCGCCATGTTGGCAATGGCTGGGGTGAAGCGGGACTCATTATAACACGTTGGGGAAGCCTAGTGGTACAGCAATGTGATCCCAGGTACATTCATCACCATCTCCCTCAATTCCTGCAATTGTTTGTTCACCGTATTTCCTGCATCGGGGTTAGCAGCAGTATAATAAGTATTAAAATCAACTTGAGGATTAACACTCCCTGTTGGTCCTTGGATAGGGGTCACAAATGCTGGCGTGGTGGTCTGGACAATCTCAGGATTGGTGGCCACACTATCAGTGGTTGCATTAGTCATTGGTAATAATCCCACATTATCAGTTAGTGCCCCTGTATCCCTATCAAAGCCGAGTCTCCTTGGCTGGAACGGAGAGAACATACTGGACCCCATGTTTGGATTTATACCCTGGAAAGCTCTAGGTGATGCATTCTGACGGACTCCAGACGAACCAACTTAAAGAGCGGAAACTTCATGTTGCAACCTGGCTACATTGTTCATCAACATTGTGGAAGTATCAGTTTGCAGCATTAGCTGGAGTCTCAATTCAGCCATCGTATTTGCCAAACTGGAGACGATATCCAACGGGATTTCTTGTGAGGTTGCAACTGATGTCCCTCCTTGAACTTGGATTGAACTGGTAGTGGAGCCAACATTCTAGCCTGAAGTCAGAACTCCGATGGTGGCTCCAGCTGAAGTCATAGCAGATGACATTTCGGTAGACATCTTGAATTTTTTCATTAATCAAAAGACCAAAGTTTCCACGGACGGCGCCAAACTGTTTTGGTCGAATTTAAGCAATTCAACTTCAAAGATGAGAATTGGGCACAATGGAATATGATATTCTAAATTCAAGATGGAAATACAAAGGATTTAACGAGGAAAGCCCTTGAACAACTTGTTCGCCGGCATAAAACCTCGGAACGGTGGAATATTATTAGTATGGTGATCGGAGTATGAGTATGAATACCATGAGTGTTGTTTTAACCGTGAGTTTGTGTGTACATGTGTTGCTATGCTAATTTAAATACAAAGAAAAGTAACGGAAATAACAAAAATAAATGAGATCCCACATCTTATGCCTAGAATATCGCAGAAAGTTTGATGATGATCGAGATATCCGTTGTGAACTGTTAAGCGAAATGTTGTGGATAGCTCTTGTGATGTTTGACTCAGTCCATAACGCCTTTGTAGTTCTGAAAAACAGTTCCTAAAAAATCAATGTATAATAACTCTGCAAAACGTATAGTTAGCCAAGTTGTATCACCAAGTTGTTAGTTCAAATTGGTAACCCAAGATGAGATGCAGCATGCTTCTATAATTTTTCTATCCCAAACACTATATAAGTAAATCTCTTCTAGATGCGTAAACCAGGTACTCCCATCTAGAAAAATGCATCCTTACTTTAATCACTGCATCCACTAAGATACGTCATTACTTTGAAACACATCATATTATTGTGAAAACTAACTATCCTATCAGGATGATTATGAGAACTCTTGAAATGTCAGGAAGGATGGCCAAGTGGTAAGTGTAAGTACCCCAATCTGGATCACCCTCTTCCGAGCACATGGGAAACACCGCAGACTCACAAACGCAGTCTCGAAGACCTCTGGCACTCAAAACCCTCAAAAAACCCTCAGCCAAACCAAGGGAGGAACTTTTCTGGGATAAAAAGGGATAAAAGGACCTTTTTGGAATTTTTCAGAATTCAGAAAAGCATAAGTAGTCCGTACGGACCTCTTTGCTGCAATGATTACTGAATCCCCTTAAAGTCCAACTTATTCCCTCAAATCCCGGAGAACATCATTACCCCCTACATGTTTGGTCCGTACGGACCTCTTTACATGCTGAGATGGTCCGTACAGACCTTATTGCAAAGGGGTCATCATCATGGCTGAATCTTCTTCATCATCACAGATTCCCTCAAATCGAGGAAAACCAAAACTTTAGATTACCTAGAAGGTCCGTACGGACCTTCTTGCAGTTTTCTGGCACTATAAATAGAGGGCTCTCCCTCCCTCATTTAATCACACCTCCCTCTTCTCTCCTCTCCCCCCAGCCTTCAGGCTCCCCTCTAAGACCCTTCGGGGCAATCCCGACCCCTTTCGGATCCTTCTGAGGCCTTTCGAGCTCCCTTGTGGTGCTTCGAAGCCTCTCCGAGCGCTCCCGCGACGCTCCCGCGCTGCCCCGAGGCACTCTCGAGGTACTCTGAGGCCCCTCGTGGTACTCCGAGGCCTTGCCTGGTCTTTCCCAAGGTGTCCCGGCCCTTTCCGAGTCAAATCGGTAGCTTAAACGCACGCCGAAACTCTGCTCGAATGACTCCTGCGATCCCAACACACGCTGAAACTCTGCCCGAGTGATCCCTGCGATCCCAACGCACGCCGAACCTCTTCCCGCACGCAACCTACAATTCCGACGCACGCCGAAACTCTGTCCGCAGACAACCGGCTCCTCCCAAAGCAATCCCGGTCCGTACCGGAACACTATTTCATCCTCAAACACTATTCCCCAGCGGAAGACAGACACGAACCAACATTGGTAAGGCTTCCTCCCATTACTATTTCAAAACATTTCAATACGTAGTGTACAATGTAGACATCTGATATCGCATGCATTTTTAAAAGCACACACACACACACAACAGTTAAAGAATATTAGGGGTATCCGAAAGACTCATTTTTACGAGGCGACTCGGGTGAGCTCTAAGATTCTAATATTCTCTTTCCGAGGAGTCATCTGACCTCCGAACTCAAAATCTCATCACACAAAAAAAAAATAGTTTATTTTTAAACTGATGCCCTTTTTCAATGTTTTGGGCTTAATAAAAACGGCGTGGCGACTCTACAAAGCAAAAACACGGCGAGACACCTCCAACAAGCGCCGCAAGGCCGCGAAATGCCGAATCTTAGGGCGCGATCGTGCTGCCTCTCGGATCCGGGTAATTTCAGTTGGCGACTCCGCTGGGGACATTTTGTTTTAAAATCTTTTTAAACAAAAACAAAAGATTTTTAAAACGATGATGAGGGTCAAACTTTCATTTTACCCCTTTCTTTAACTGTTGTGTGTGTGTGCATGTGCTTTACTCTTATTTTACAAAAAAAATACAAAAAAATGCATCAATATACATCTCGTGCATACATTTTAAATTCTTCGAAAAACATACGTTTTACTCGAGAAAAAGAATTTTAGAGACCGCACACTACGTGCTTTGCCTCGGTTACACCGCACGCTACGCGCTCTTTGCCTCGGATACACTGCACACTACAACCCTTAACCCGGGGTGGTCTCAGTTGCAATTCGTTTGGCCTTCCTACGCCTCTCGGACGCGCACGGGATCATTCCAAACATCCCATCCTAGCCAAGCGTCAACCCTGCACGTTGGAGTCTTGAGTCACACTCTGTCCAGACTCGGTTGGTTTTTTACCCAGTCCGTGTCATACAGCCTGGATACATATACCATGTCGGCCATTTTCTGAGTCAAGGCTTGGAACTCGAGATCCCTTGCGCAAGCAAAGCGATGAAAGGTCATGCTAAAATCTTGACCTGATCTTGATTTCCGAAGCTACACCCAGACGATGTTCCGTCCCGGATATACATCCATGCTCACATGACACCATGTCATCGAGCCTTTGATACGTCAAGCCATGACGATATGACCCAGCCAACGCCTAACGTCACAGATCCCTTGCGCAAGCAAGGTAAAGAAAGGTCATGCCGAACTATTGACCTGATCTTGACTCAGTGGCCGGCTCGGTTCACTATTCACATGGCTAGCGCATCAAAATGAACATGACAGGCTCGGTCCTTAGGTTCGATTTTTCTTTTAGGCCAGTGGAAACCGCTTGCCCTATAGGACCCTCGCCCGGGGTTGTCCACCCTGGGATGTCAAAATACAGGTGCAAAACGAGGAGCTTATAGCCGCACAGATGGTCTCCACTGACCCAGGATCTAGCATAGTTGCGAAAAAGAAGAGCAATCTTTTCCAACCTACCTAGGACTCTGAGAAAACATGTTTTAAGTAAATTAAAACAACAAAAAAAATAAAAGAAGCGGAAACCGCATGCCACGTAAGCTTTCCCCCTCTTATCCCGAACGGTCTTCCCGTGTCTAAACCTTGCCCGTCACCCCCTCCAGCTAACAGAGAGTGATCGAGAGTGCCCGGGAACCCGTCTCCCAGGGTTAAAGCAGCAAGGTCCAACTTCCTTCCCGGCTACTGTCACAACGATCCCGTCAATTCCTCATGGCCAAGTCAGTGGATAACAATGATGAGAACGGGACCTTACCCCCAAGAAATTTCCCAACATTGGAAGAAGTTTGGCGAGGTCCTCATGGCTATTGAGAAACGCCAAGGTGAACAACAAGCCTTGGATCGGCTAAAAGGTGCCATGCACCACTTCGGGACATTAGCCACCCAACTACCCGGGGCTTCCAAAGTCATGCCTCGCTCCTGCGGCTTCTAACGTCTCTTATTGTCTCCCGAGGAAGTCAACCTGTTGCCCTCATACGAGCCATGCAGTTATGACATAAAGCCACAAGACCCCCCCGGAGGAAAACATGCCCATTCAGCCTCCTGAGGTCCCGGTACCACCGCCAAACAACGAACACATTTGGTGGGACGTTCCGACAGGAAGGTGCTTGTTACGGAAATGGAATTCCAAGATGAAATGAACGAGGGCCGTCCTCAAAGAAAGAAGAAACCCTCTTCTCAACAAAAAGCTGAAGAAAAGGTATGAATGCGGTGACCCTGGTCGGAACCCTCGGAGAACCCTCGGGAAAGTTTGACTACTACGTCATCTACTCCGGCAAATCTCCTCGGCCTAGCTCTGCACAAGGCCACGGCAACGTACGCTCCATGATCGGTTGGGACGAGCTCCGCACCGCCACCGAAGGCCCGAAGGTCCGAGATACCTCAACCCCTGTCTTGGGAAGATCTCAAAGCCACTTTGTGGATTTCTCCACAAAAGCTATGACGGTGAACGAATTGAAATGCGCGGTCGGCCCTACGCCAACCAAGGCCCTCCCATTACGAGAGGCAAGGAGAGACAAGCAAAGCGGTAAAGCCAGAGGTGAATGTGCCGACACGTTCCGGTCAAATCCCGATGAATCCTCCACGGGCGAGACAAAAGGCCAGCCATACCTCGAGCCACGGGCGAAAAGGGGCCCTACGCCATAGAAACCAAAACCCCGGACCCAAAGGTCAAGATCTGTCTTAGCTCGGCTCAAGCGTACTCGAGCTAACATCTCGCTCCGGTCCCTACTTACTTTATCTTACCCGCACAAGCTCAAGTTGGAAGAAAGCCTAGCCCGGACCATGGTTCCCATCACGGTGACACTGATGAAGCAATTCAGATGATTGGCAATGTTAACTACAGCAACATCATCACTTTCACAGAGCTCGACCTTCCAAAATTTGGGGCTGACCACAATGAGCCTCTCTACATAACAGTTCAACTGGATGAGCGCCGTCTCCCTTGGGTCTTGGTAGATGGGGGATCATCCATGAATGTCCTGCCATCCAAAATGATGGATTTGCTAGGGATCAAAGCAACTGATCTGAAGCCCTCAACTCAGGCAATCAAGGCATACGACTCAACGTCTCGCCCAGTCTTGGGAATAGCCACCTTGAACCTGTGGTTCGGAAAACAAATGGTCCCGACTGACTTCCAAGTCATCGACATCCCAATCACATTCACTGCCATTTTGGGACGCCCTTGGCTACACCAGATCAATAGGGTGGCATCCACTCTCCATCAATGTGTAAAGTTCGTCCAAGGAGCAGATCTAACCATCATCTACGGTGATAGCATAGTCACTGAAAGGACCAACACAAACGGCGTCCCGGTCTTAGAGATCAAACACGATGATGACGGCATAATGCTAAAAGGGTTCACCATCGAAAGCCCAAAGGCCCAGGTGTGCCACATAGACTTGCCTTTGATTTGGGACAAGATCCCTCCCCCGATGAAAATGATGAAGCACATGAACTACATCCCGGGGCTCGGTGTGAGCGCCTCCCAACTCCCGGACCTATAAACCGTGTCTCAGGATGGAGGGTCCCAAAATATACCATTTCCAAAAACTTTTCTTTTAAATCCACTTGAAAAGTATAACACTCCAATTTAAAAACCATTTCAAAATAACATCCCTACATAGAGGTGATATAAGAACCTGCTTCTACCAGCTATAACCTGAATAATTTACAAATACTACAACTGCCATGGCTTACACAAGCCAACCTTTAAAACAACCCAAACCCAAGATTAAGAACAACATTACATACTGAAAATGTTTTATAACAGTTTCCCAGTATCAAATAACCACAACTACTCCCAACTCCCACATGAATACATACATACCCTGACAACCAAAATATGATCCAAACTCCTTCCCGGCCTCACCGGTATGGTCCACCTGTCTCAGCTGAATCTAAAACAGTAAAGGGAGAAGGGGTGAGATAAAATCTCAGCAAGCTATTATGTATGCAACAATATGCCATACAATATGCAACACATAACAGGTTGCGCAATATCACATTGGGAAAACAGTAAACACTTTACGTTACCTTTCCCTACCTTTTCCATCTGACAAGTAAGTCCTGCAATAGGCAACACATACACAGGTTGCTCATATAATATGCAACACACACAGGTTGCTCAACAACAACTATGCAACACCAAACCGGTTGCTCAATAACCACATTAGGAAAACAGTAAACACATTATGTTACCTTTTCCATTTGACCAATAAGTCACATTCAATGAAACATACAATCAAGTTGCTATATCATATTGGGAAAACAGTAAACATTTTACGTTACCTTTCCCTTATCATTCCCATCTGAATCATATGTAGTACAACGGTGGGAGGGTTACTCCGCTCTCGTGAAATGCTAGTGCTTATTCACGTCTTATACGACCTCAACAGAGATCCATATAAGTTATCAGCATTCATATGGCATGACTGCACATATCCATAGAAGCTGCGCACCCCCAGACCGTGGCCACAGACGGGGGAGAGGTCACAGGTATAAGGCAATCGAAACAACTTATGAAATATCTTCTCATAAGTGTTGGGATCCCATATACCCCCACAATGTTCAGCTGATACCATCATAGTCAAGCACATAACAGTTACTTGAACATAAGTCCACCCTATGGGGCATCATATACATAACATGGAACTATAACTCATGTTAAATCAATCACAATAGTGCACATGTATTTCAACACTATTGAATAACAACAATGAAATGACATGGTATTAATTACTCATGCTCAACCCAAGAAACTGTGCAACAAGTATTTGAACACTTTGTACACAATCAACTATGAAGTATGTAAACACTTATGCACAATATATATCACATAAGTTCCACATAACCATTATACAGTTTATAAACCAATACAGGGTATACTTATACTCCTGCCAAATGAACATACTAGTACAACATCCATTAAAGGCACTATATAACCCAATGACCTTGTACAAGTCACCATGTAGGGATAAAACAACATATAACCAACCCTACACAATCATGTTATAACATGGAACACTTTCTATAAAGGTTTCAATCAAGCACTTAGGGTATTACGCGTTCTACACATTATTTGAACTCATAACCCTATAAATATAACCACATAAGGCACCATATATCATATATGAGGCCTACATTTTCAATACACAAGGCATAATTCAATAACAGGGTGTTACTACTCCTGTCCAGATCAATGAAGTAGTGCATCCTACACTTTATGCACCATTTCACTCAATAACCTTATACAAGTCATCACGTAGGAGTAAAACAACATATAAATAACCCTACGCAATCACTTTACAACACTGGACAACTTCCCTTTAGGGTTTAGGTTCATTTTCCCAAGTTTTATAAACTTTGGTTCAAGTTTCACAATCGCCTGTCAAGCATTTTTGAGACATTGTTTAAGGACCTTATCAATATCTTTTTGGCCCAATTCAAACTCCATTATGTATTACTAAAGTTGTACTAAATACAGGATCAAAAAGTGTTCCAATCCGAGTTGTTTAGCCTAGGTTTCCAATGCTTCAAACATGGACCAAGACTACAGGGTAAAACAGTTCAGCTTTCAAACATGCCTGCCAAGCAACTTTAGGTCAATATTTAAAGCACTTCATATTATCCAATTGGACCATTTCAAGTTCCCTAATATAGTACTAAAGTTTTACTAGATATAGGATTAAAATTTATTCCAATCCGAGTTGTTTAGCCTAGGTTTCCAATGCCTCGAACATGGACCAAGGCTGCAGATTTAAGAACAGTCCCATAACAAAACTGCTTTGCAAGCAACTTTAGATCAATATTTAAAGCTCTTTACACAACCTTTTTGGACAATTCCAAGTTCTACAATGTTGTACTAAATTTGTAATACAAGTATGGTTAAAGAGTTATTAAATCTACACTCATTAAACTAGGTTTAAAAGCTTGCAAAGGTGCTCACTCAAGGCAGTTTTGAGCACGACTCGTGCTGAAGGTCACGAGTCGTTTCCAGGCCCTGTACGACTGATTCCAAGGCCACGACTGGTGCCTCACGACTGCCTCAGCATGGGTCACGACTCGTGCTCATAGGCACGAGTCGTGCCCTTCCCACATAAGCCCTTGCTGAAGTCGAACATCAGCAGAACAAACAACACCAACAACAGTTGCAACTACCTTTGTTCCCAGCTCTCTTAAGGCCCTTTACAGCAGGAATATACATAGTTTGGGACTCAAATATACTCCCTTCAAGTATTAGTAACATATATACAACAATGTATATAATAATTACCAATCCACAACACCACCCTAGGCCATGTTGATCAACACCAACCTAGTGTGTTTCCCAGTTCAAACCCCAGCTGAAGTTCCTTCATTTCCAGCTACTATAAGGTGCTCTAAACTGACTTTGAACCTCACTATACATCAGGTTAACCCTTTACTTACCCTTCCTTCATGCCAGATCACATTAATACACATGATTCAATTCATTACATCACACATTAACATGGTTCTTCAACCCCTACTTAGTTGTTTCCAATTTAAATACAACAAGCTGAGTATTCAACTTCACATCAACACCTTCATAACTCAGTAATAACATCATTAAACCAAGCCATGAACAATTATTGGAAAAGGAACATAATAACTTACCTAAAGTTATCTAAATAAAAGAGAAAGAAAGTCACTTCTTCTTGCTCAACTCACTTCCTTTAGCAAAACTTCCAAGTTGGAATCAATCAACACCAACAACTGAATTTCTGGGAATTTGTAGATGTTAAGCTAGGGTTTAGGCTCTTCCTTGGCTGGTAGAACCTTTTAGAATACTGAGGAACATAGTGAGCTTCCTTAGGAAGCTTTACACAAGATATATATCACATAACTACACAAAAGCTCCTCCAAGATTGAATTGCAACAAAACACCACCTTAAGCTTTATTTTACACTTAAGCTCCTTATAACTTTTTATAACACCTTCAATTACAATCCAAGTGTTACTAAGGAAATACACAACTTCCTTTAATTAAACACTATAGCATTAAAGCAAGTTATGACATTTAAAATCACATAGTTCAACAAAAATGGATCAAGGTTATACCTAAGCACCCCACACTTTTATAACACTTCCAACTCACATTTTCAAGTTCTATAAACTTTACTACTCATTTCTCTCATTCCATTATCTAAACATTATATGATCAAGAGCACTTTAACACATCTAAATCAAATAACTCATAAAACATGCCACAATGAACACGTAAGCAAACAAATGCTAACAAACCAAGGATGATATGCAAAGCATACCCAACCCCACGTGCTTCACGTGTGACGAAGAATGTGCCTAGGCTTAGGGTCGTGACACTCACTCCCCCTTAAACAAAATTTGTCCCGAATTTGGACTTAACTTACCTGAGTGATCCACCAATCCTTCAATAAGTGATCTGGTAACAATATGTCAAATCCAGAAGATTACGGGATTCTAACACTGCCAAAGGTTATTCCATTTGACCAGGATCTCAATACTCGATAAATTAATAACACTGCCCAAAGCTTGAAACTATAAGGCCCAACATTATAATTTTCTTGAGTCACACTCACACTTACTGAATTCCGCAACCAATTTATTCTCACGAAAAACAGATACATAACTTGCAATTAATTCCCAAAATCTCTTCATAACTCTGAATAACCCAAGATATCCTCTATAAAGATTATCACAAGTTATCAAGATCAAATTCAGAACTTTACTCATCATATTTACCAATACCTCCTGTGCCCTTCTGCAAGGTGCTCTTGGATATGGTACTAACTTGACATTACATCAATATGAAATTCGACTGCCCTAACTGGTAGTATAAACCACTCTGAGGAAATACCTCATCAATTCCCTTATTACTGGTAATTAAAATATTTCAGGTGACTTTTTATTCAAGTCTAACACAAAAATAAATAACATTCACATTCTTAGGACCAACCATTTAGGCTCTTAATGTATATATAACACAATATCAAACAGTACTTATCCGCCTCCCTCACAAACAGAGGCAAGTCAAACATAGAAAAGGAGACTTGCTACTTGCAACAGTCTACCCAACACAAAATCTACTTAACCTCTACAGGCCAAGTATAACCACAATATCCCGAATTGGTAAGTCTACCAATTCTACTGGCAATCCATGCCCACAAATAATCATGTCACAACCATGATAATCAAAGGAAATTCGAGGTACTCTCCCATAGGAGTTGAAACCTCTAGCACATACACATTTCTTAGGCCATTTATGCAAATAAAATAAAATGCAATGCCACCTAAGAACGGGATAAACTGGGATCTATATAAAAATATAACCCCTATTTCCTGAGACGGGTAATATACCTTTAATAACTGAGGAGGAATCTATCTCTCCATAATCTCAAGCTAAGACTCGGCCTTAGACTTTCTCCTTTGCTTTCCCTTCAGTATTCCTTTTTGTACCACCACTTTGTTGCCCTCTTTGTTGGCCACTGCCTGAGGTCTGTCCTTGTTGGAGTCTAGGTTTAGGACAATCTTTCTTGAAATGCCCCATTTCCCCACACCTCAAACATTTCCCTTGTTTTCTCCGACACGTACCTCGTATGTCCAATCCGCCGACAAAATCCACAACCCTTGCTATGATGTCCAGGATCTTCGAACTGTAGAATCTACAATCTGTACTCTTTGAACCCTTCCAGAGACTGAAGAACTGGACTGTCCTCTGATCAGTCTGGAGCCTTTTTCCTGATGCTTTAACTTGCTTCCATCCCTTTCCAATTCCCTCTGGTACTTCTCAAGGTCATTCTCAATCTGAAATGCCCTATCCTGTGTCGTCTGATAATCGGCATAGGCATAAGTCGATACTTGTTTCTTCAATTCGGGTCTCAAACCTTTTACAAAATAATAAACTCTCCTCCCTTCATGGGTTACCAAGTGAGGACAACATTGAGCCAATTCCGCAAACCTTGCCGAATACTGAGCTACCGTCATAAATCCCTGCTTTAGACGTAAGAACTCCACCTCCATCTTATCTCGAGTAACCATGGTAACAAAATAATCCTCGAAATTCCGAGTGAAATTATTCCAAGTTTGGGGCGTATGAGCCCGCTCCCAATACTCCTGCAAACATTGCCACCAATGATTCGCTGGACCTTCCAGCTTGAAAATAGCACACCTAACCTTTTCTTCATCAGGAATGCTTATAGCCTCAAAAATTTTATTCATTGCTTCTAACCATTTTACTGCCTTCCCCGACTTCAGATTACCTTTAAAGCTTGGTGGATTCATCCTTACAAACTTCTCTATTCCAGGTTTTGGTCGTACCTCAGGTTGCTGTGGAGCTTGCCCCTGAGCTGCCATATACTGTAGAAAGACCCTGAACATCTTTATCATATCTATATTCTGGTCTCCTTCTGTTCCCATTTTATTCACATTTCCGTGATCCCTTGGTTGATCATCACCATTTCCCGCCATTGAACAACTTCCTGCATTCAACACTCGGCGTCAGATATCACACACTCCCCCTTAGGCTAGACATCTACCCTTGACTTCTAACCTGGGCTCTGATACCAACTGTGGGCGCCTCCCAACTCCCGGACCTATAAACCGTGTCTCAGGATGGAGGGTCCCAAAATATACCATTTCCAAAAACTTTTCTTTTAAATCCACTTGAAAAGTATAACACCCCATTTTAAAAACCATTTCAAAATAACCTCCCTACATAGAGGTGACATAAGAACCTGCTTCTACCAGCTATAACCTGAATAATTTACAAATACTACAACTGCCATGGCTTACACAAGCCAACCTTTAAAACAACCCAAACCCAAGATTAAGAACAACATTACATACTGAAAATGTTTTATAACAGTTTCCCAGTATCAAATAACCACAACTACTCCCAACTCCCACATAAATACATACATACCCTGACAACCAAAATACGATCCAAACTCCTTCCCGGCCTCACCGGTATGGTCCACCTGTCTCAGCTGAATCTAAAACAGTAAAGGGAGAAGGGGTGAGATAAAATCTCAAAGAAGCTATTATGTATGCAACAATATGCCATACAATATGCAACACATAACAGGTTGCTCAATATCACATTGGGAAAACAGTAAACACTTTACGTTACCTTTCCCTACCTTTTCCATCTGACCAGTAAGTCCTGCAATAGGCAACACAAACACAAGTTGCTCATATAATATGCAACACACATAGGTTGCTCAACAACAACTATGCAACACCAAACCGGTTGCTCAATAACCACATTGGGAAAACAGTAAACACATTATGTTACCTTTTCCATTTGACCAATAAGTCACATTCAATGCAACATACAATCAAGTTGCTATATCATATTGGGAAAACAGTAAACACTTTACGTTACCTTTCCCTTACCATTCCCATCTGAATCATATGTAGTACAACGGTGGGAGGGTTACTCCGCTCTCGTGAAATGCTAGTGCTTATTCACGTCTTATACGACCTCAACAGAGATCCATATAAGTTATCAGCATTCATATGGCATGACTGCACATATCCATAGAAGCTGCGCACCCCCAAACCATGGCCACAGACGGGGGAGAGGTCACAGGTATAAGGCAATCGAAACAACTTATGAAATATCTTCTCATAAGTGTTGGGATCCCATATACCCCCACAATGTTCAGCTGATACCATCATAGTCAAGCACATAACAGTTACTTGAACATAAGTCCACCCTATGGGACATCATATACATAACATGGAACTATAACTCATGTTAAATCAATCACAATAGTGCACATGTATTTCAACACTATTGAATAACAACAATGAAATGACATGGTATTAATTACTCATGCTCAACCCAAGAAAATGTGCAACAAGTATTTGAACACTTTGTACACAATCAACTATGAAGTATGTAAACACTTATGCACAATATATATCACATAAGTTCCACATAACCATTATACAGTTTATAAACCAATACAGGGTATACTTATACTCCTGCCAAATGAACATACTAGTACAACATCCATTAAAGGCACTATATAACCCAATGACCTTGTACAAGTCACCATGTAGGGATAAAACAACATATAACCAACCCTACACAATCATGTTATAACATGGAACACTTTCTATAAAGGTTTCAATCAAGCACTTAGGGTATTACGCGTTCTACACATTATTTGAACTCATAACCCTATAAATATAACCACATAAGGCACCATGTATCATATATGAGGCCTACATCTTCAATACACAAGGTATAATTCAATAACAGGGTGTTACCACTCCTGTCCAGATCAATGAAGTAGTGCATCCTACACTTTATGCACCATTTCACTCAATAACCTTATACAAGTCATCACGTAGGAGTAAAACAACATATAAATAACCCTACGCAATCCCTTTACAACACTGGACAACTTCCCTTTAGGGTTTAGGTTCATTTTCCTAAGTTTTATAAACTTTGGTTCAAGTTTCACAATCGCCTGTCAAGCATTTTTGAGACATTATTTAAGGACCTTATCAATATCTTTTTGGCCCAATTCAAACTCCATTATGTAGTAATAAAGTTGTACTAAATACAGGATCAAAAAGTGTTCCAATCCGAGTTGTTTAGCCTAGGTTTCCAATGCCTCAAACATGGACCAAGACTACAGGGTAAAACAGTTCAGCTTTCAAACATGCCTGCCAAGCAACTTTAGGTCAATATTTAAAGCACTTCATATTATCCAATTGGACCATTTCAAGTTCCCTAATATAGTACTAAAGTTTTACTAGATATAGGATTAAAAAGTATTCCAATCCGAGTTGTTTAGCCTAGGTTTCCAATGCCTCGAACATGGACCAAGGCTGCAGATTTAAGAACAGTCCCATAACAAAACTGCTTTGCAAGCAACTTTAGATCAATATTTAAAGCTCTTTCCACAACCTTTTTGGACAATTCCAAGTTCTACAATGTTGTACTAAACTTGTACTACAAGTATGGTTAAAGAGTTATTAAATCTACACTCATTAAACTAGGTTTAAAAGCTTGCAAAGGTGCTCACTCAAGGCAGTTTTGAGCACGACTCGTGCTGAAGGTCACGAGTCGTTTCCAGGCCCTGTACGACTGATTCCAAGGCCACGACTGGTGCCTCACGACTCCTCAGCATGGTCACGACTCGTTCTAATGAGCACGAGTCGTTCCCCTCCCACATAAGCCCTTGCTGAAGTCGAACATCAGCAGCAACAACAGCAAGAACATCAGCATACAACCACCTCAGTTCACAGCCACTGCAAGGACCATTTTAACCGTCCAACTACCTGGGTTTGAACTCTATTATACTCCCTCTAGCACTAGTAACATATATACAACATGTATATAATAATTATCAATCCACAACACCACCCTTGGCCATGCAAATCAACACCAACCTAGTGATGTTTCCCAGTTCAAACCCCAGCTGAAGTTCCTTCATTTCCAGCTACTATAAGGTGCTCTAAACTGACTGTGAACCTCACTATACATCAGGTTAACCCTTTACTTACCCTTCCTTCATGCCATATCACATTAATACACATGATTCAATTCATTACATCACCCATTAACATGGTTCTTCAACCCCCTACTTAGTTGTATCCAATTTAAACACAAAAGCTGAGTATTGAACTTCATATAACACCTCCATAACTCAGTAATACATCAATTACCAAGCCATGAACAATTATTGGAAAAGGAACATAATAACTTACCTAAAGTTATCTAAATAAAAGAGAAAGAAAGTCACTTCTTCTTGCTCAACTCACTTCCTTTAGCAAAACTTCCAAGTTGGAATCAATCAACACCAACAACTGAATTTCTGGGAATTTGTAGATGTTAAGCTAGGGTTTAGGCTCTTCCTTGGCTGGTAGAACCTTTTAGAATACTGAGGAACGTAGTGAGCTTCCTTAGGAAGCTTTACACAAGATATATATCACATAACTACACAAAAGCTCCTCCAAGATTGAATTGCTACAAAACACCACCTTAAGCTTTATTTTACACTTAAGCTCCTTATAACTTTTTATAACACCTTCAATTACAATCCAAGTGTTACTAAGGAAATACACAACTTCCTTTAATTAAACACTATAGCATTAAAGCAAGTTATGACATTTAAAACCACATAGTTCAACAAAAATGGCTCAAGGTTACACCTAAGCACCCCACACTTTTATAACACTTCTAACTCACATTTTCAAGTGCTATAAACTTTACTACTCATTTCTCTCCTTCCATTATCTAAACATTATATGATCAAGAGCACTTTAACACATCTAAAGCACATAACTCATAAAACATGCCACAATGAACACGTAAGCAATCAAATGCTAACAAACCAAGGATGATATGCAAGGCATACCCAACCCCACGTGCTTCACGTGTGACCAAGAATGTGCCTAGGCTTAGGGTCGTGACACTCGGTTTGGGAAAACGCCATCAGGGTACCTAACAAATCATCAATATCAAAGAACAGAATACCCTCCATGGCCTGGGATACATCCCTACTCCCGAACACATTGCGGAAGACAAGCGAGCTGCACGGAAACGCTCCGCAGATAACAAAAGAGGCTTGCACGCGACCTCTGATCTTCGCCCTTACAGCTTCGACATGACCAAATACTTCATAAAAAAGGATAACAACTTAAAAGAAGATCCAGGAAAGGGAACAGAGTTGATCAACGCCAAGCAAAGCTGGCCGGCAACCATGAACAAGCTCCAACAGAACATTGCAAGATTCAGAGGCCTCAAGGCAAATCCCGTCCGAAGAGCATTTCTCGACACACCGCCTCTACCAGGACCCACGACCACCACTATTCACAATGAATTTTGGTTCGGAAAAACTCCCTCTTTGGCAGAAGAACTCGAAAAACTCTCTGTCAATGCCCCTGCCTTCAACAAGCGGGACGAATCTGCATTCGAGCTAGCAATGCCCAAGACAAATGCAAAAGACTCCGCGAGACGATGCTTGGAACGAGCGGCTGCTCCACTGCTCTTCAATGAAGAAATCGAGATGCCGGACACGATCGATTTTGTTTCGATAACTTCTGTGATAGCCATGATCGGGAACGGTGACACGAAGCCTTTGAGCCTCGCCTCCTATCAAGCTCATTGCCACTCAATAAGCTGGGCCACCTTCTCCCGGACCCACCGCGCAAAAAGGACATGATCGAACAACTTGGTCGACCCCTCGAGTCCTAGAGTCCGGTGTCAAAACCCATCCCGAGTCCATTATCTTTGAATTTGAGTCTCTCGAGTCATCGATGGCCTCACGCCAGAAGATTACGAACTCATTGCCAATAATGTATTCCCGTATGCTTTTAATGAATGCTTCGATCTTTCCGAGTATCCTCTCATTGCATCTTTAACAAGCGATAAATTAACTAACACACAAACAGTTAATAACGATTCACTTGATAAAGAAGCAGACACATTAAACGAACAATACATTAAGCACATCTTTAAGCATGTTGTCAAACGAGAGAAAAACCGGGCCCAAGCTGAGGAGGTTTTAATCAAAGTGAATTTGGGAGCTATTGAAGAGCCAAAAGAGACGCAAATCGGAAGTTTCTTCACCGGCACAGAGCAAGACGCATTGATTGCACTTGCTCAAAGAATTCGTGGACGTGTTCGCTTGGTCTTAGAGACATGCCTGGATTAGATCCAAACATTGTAGAACACCGGATTCCCTTGAATCCCGAGGCTAAGCCCATCAAGCAAAAGCTACGCCGAATCAAGCCAGAATGGTCTTTACAAGTCAAGGAAGAGATCGAGAAGATGCTCCGCGTCGGCTTCATCAGGGTGATCGAGTACCCCACATGGCTCTCCAATATCGTCACGGTCACCAAGGCCCGATGGAAAAGTGCGCTGCTGCGTGGACTTCCGAGATCTCAACAAAGCAAGTCCCAAGGATGATTTTCCACTACCCAACATCGACATGTTGGTGGACACTACAGCCAATTTCGAAGTCAAGTCCTTCGTGGACGGGTTTGCCGGCTACAATCAAATCAAGATGGCCGAGGAAGATCAAGAAAAGACAGCTTTCACAACCCCCTGGGGAACCTACTGCTACACAGTAATGCCGTTCGGACTAAAGAACGCTGGGGCTACCTACCAACGGGCAGCAACCGCCCTCTTCCACGATATGATCCACAAAGAGATCGAAGTGTACGTCGATGAAATGATCGTCCACTCAAAGGGATCAGACGGAAAACACCTCACAGACCTGAGAAAGTTCTTCAATCGCCTCCGAAAATACTCAATGAGGTTAAACCCTGCCAAATGCACATTTGGGGTCAGCCGAGGCAAGGTCTTGGGATACATGGTCACCGAGAGAGGCATCGAGGTTGATCCTCAAAAGATCAAGGCCATCATCGAAATGAGACCACCGCAAACTCAAACAGAGGTGAAAAGTTTCATGGGCCGCCTGCAGTATATCAGCCGTTTCGTCAACCAATTGACCTCCATATGCGAGCCAATCTTCAAACTGATGAAGAAAAATGCCAAGATGCCTTTGAAGAAATAAAGGCGTACCTTGTGAGTCCTCCGATTCTCTGTCCTCCCCATGAGGAGAAGCCACTGTTGCTATACCAAACTGTGACCGACACCGCAGTTGGAGCCATGCTCTGTCAAAAAAAGAAAGAGTCACGAGTCAAGAACGCCATCTACTTCGTCAGTCGAAAGTTTCAAGGCAGCGAACTCAACTACTCAGCCCTCGAGAAAACCTGCGCAGCTCTGGTATGGGTTGTCGGAAAATTACGACACTACATGCAGTCGCACACGGTACACTTGGTTTCCAAAATGGACCCAGTCAAATACCTCTTTGACAAACCATCTCTGTCAATGAGGCTCGCCAAATGGTCTTTCTTCCTAGCAGAGTTTGACATCAAGTACATGAACCAAAAGTCAATCAAGGGACGAGCAATGGTGAACAATGGTGACTTCCCAACCGACGAAGCTCGAGGCCACGAACCACACTTTCCCGACGAGGGAATCTTTGCACTCGAGGGCGAAAATCGATGGCAAGCTTGTTCTTCGATGGAGCGGCCAACAAAAAGGAAATGGCATCGGTATGCTCTTGAGTCGATCCCAAGGACGAGCATACCCCAATCGCCATAAAGCTCAATTTCGAGGTAACCAACAATGCCGCCGAATATGAAGCTGCGGCTCTGCCGGACTACGAGGCCGCACTCGAGAGGAATGTCCAGAAACTTCGAAGTCTATGGGGACTCGGCCACGATCATCAACCAAGTTTCCAACAAGTGGAAAACCATAGACCCAGGCTTGCAAAAATACCATGCATGCATGGAAGACCTCATCACACAATTCAAAGAGGTCACCTTCCACTACTTTCCAAGAGACCGAAATCGGTTTGCAGACGCCTTAGCCACCTTGGCTTCACTCGTGGAAATCCCTGAGGGAAAAGCAATCAAGCCCTTCAAAGTCGGACGAAAGGAAATTCACACTCTTGTTGCGAGATCAAACCAGAACCCAAGCCCATCAATGAGCCATGGTATAACCAGATCTTCCAATCCTCAAGAACGAGGAAACCGCCTTCATGAACGAGGAAGACCAACACGGGGAAGGGGTCAACGCCAAGAGCATCATGGCCCTAAAACGCCTTGCCTCCCACTTTGTCATCCTTGGGGACATCTTTGTACAAGAAACGCTACCAAGGACCACTCATACTGCATCGGCCCGGGAAGAAGCAAGCAAGTTCATGAACGAAGTCCACAATGGGGCTTGCGATCCCCACATGAACGCGAGCCACGATGCAAATCATTCTCGGGATAGGCTACTCTTGGATCTCCATGGAGGCGGGCGCATCCACTTTGTTCGAAGGCTGCGACAAGTGTCAACGGTTCTCCAACCTCAATCATCTACCTCCCACGATCTCTCTTGCATGACTACACCACGGCCTTTTGCCACTTGGGAATTGACGTCATCGGGAAACTCGCTCCGCCAGGGCAGCAACGGTCACGAGTTCATCTTAGTAGCCATTGACTACTTCACCAAATGGGTCGAAGCCAAGTCCTACAAGGTACTCACCTCCAAGAAAGTCGCGCATTTCCTCAAGGAAAACATCATCTGCCGATACGGCATCCCGAATGAGGTCATATCAGACAACGGCTCACACTTCGAAGGGAATGCGACAGGCTGCTGGCGAATTCAAGATCACACGCCACAAGTCTTCTCCCTACCGGCCACAAACAAATGGCGCCGTAGAAGCGGCAAACAAGACTCTCGAACGGATCATCTGAAAATGACCACCCGAGGATGAGATTGGCCCGAGAAGCTGCACCTTGCACTTTGGGGCTACCGAACATCAGTCAGAATAGCCACGGGAGAAACCCCATTCGCCCTAACATACGGGATGGAAGCAGTCCTTCCCATTGAATTGGAAATTCCCTCACTCCGAGTGCTGCTGGAAAATGACGTCAACGAAGTCGAATGGCTCCAAAGCCGACATGACGAATTGGCTCTGCTAGACGAGCGACGACTAAAGGCCATGGAACACGTCCGAGCCTACCAAAGCAGGATGGCGAGAGCTTTCGACAAGAAATTCAAGTCCCGAGACATCAGGGAAGGCGACCTTGTACTCAAAGAAAAGCCTCCCACTCGAACCAACCCACTGGGAAAATGGGAACCAACATGGATCGACCCTTTTGTGGTTCAAAAGATCTTCTCCGGAGGTGCCATGAAGTTGACAGACCTAGACGGCAATCCCTTCATGAATCCAGTCAATGGAAGCAAACTTCGCAGATACTTCGTCTAAAGAAGAACAATTGTGCATCTCTTGGCACTCCATGTAGTGTCGAACTACGCAGACCTGAGCCCTCTAGTCCGGGGGAACATAGGCAACCTTAATTGGTCCGGTCTAAAAACACACAAAAAAGTCAAAAGTTTGAATGTCAATCAAGACCTCCATCAAACTACACACTTTCCAAGAGCATGCCCCCACCATCACCTTGACCAAGTCAAACAACGGCGGCAACATCAAAGGACATCCGAGGGTCACTCAGCATCAAACGGCTGACCCATGTCTGCTTCCAAGCCAGGGGCTTGTCTTCGCCCTCACGCGCTTCGAAAAAAAAAGAGCTCGAGCAAGGGCTCACAAAAAAAAAGAGAAGCTCAAGCAGAAGCTACAAAAAAAAAGAGGTCAAGAGCCCGACGCCAACAAGAGGCAAGGAAGCTACGGAAAAGACCGTCAAAACAACTTGTCAGGGGATCATCCAATCTCTCAAACGCAAGGCCCGAGCAAAGGGGATTGCCGTCAGGGCCCAGGCCACTTCAGTTCGCAAATACAACAGAAAAGTCCGAAGATGGACGCCGCCAAGGTTCACAAAATACACAAAAGCGAACAAGAGATCTTGCGTCTCGACAAAGCTTTAAAAGTAAATCACAAATCACTAACGATTACAACATTTCTTGATGAGTTCAAGCACGGTCTACTCTCAAGTTCACAACATGCTAAAACACAGCTTAATACATTTAACAAATAATGTGTTTACAAATGCAATGAATGGATACATAGGAGGTCATTCCGCGCCATCTGCGCTTGTCCCCTCGCCATTCTTCCCTTTCTTCCCTCGTCCCCGGCGAGTCTTCTTTCGCTCCACGCGAACCAGCTCTGCGTCTCTCAGTCCGAGATCAGGGGTCCTCCCCGTAGAGTCAAACAATCCAGTAGCTCTCAGGGCTTCATTCGCCCGTGCTTCGGCTCGGATCTCCTCCCTGCGAGTCTGCAAAAGGGGACCTCTCCCCGCCAGTCTGTCAACTCTCGTCTCGTAGTCAAACAAAGTGTCTCCCGTCACATCCTGAGGGTCAGACCAGGCTTCGGCACTCCTAAGGCAATAGCTACTACGGCAATCGGGCCCCAGAATCGCTCCACGCCTGCTCCCCAAAGCCACTTGGGACTGCCCAACACGCTGCTCATACCAAGCCAGGTACTGGGTCGTCAATACGACACTCTCCCGACGTCTAAGGAGCACCACCTGAGGGAAAGCGGAGTACTTCCATACCCTCAGAAAATATAAGAGAGCACCTGGAGCTACCATACCAAGAGGAGCTATCTCCACAGTAGCAAGGTCATCCCAGCCCAACAAAGGCTCCTGCTTCATCCCAAACTGCCGGGAAACAAGCGACGGAATATAGAAGGAGGACCAAGACAAACCTGGAACTCTGACAACATAAGACCCTTCCTGAAAGGCCCTCCTAGTCTCAATCCCCCAGTGCGAAACCCACCAACGGATCTGATGCGTACCAAGCCGTGCCATCCATCTTTCCCAAGCAGACTGATCCATATCCAACACAAGAGGTCGCCGAGCAAATGACCACGGGCTAAACGACGTCGGAGCCTCGGGCATGGCCTGAAGTCTCTCTCGCAGCCACAAGGTGAGCAAGGCAGGGCTTCCCCCTCTCATGAACCGATCCCCAGTCGCCAGACGGTCAATACCATGAAGAGTCTTCCCCAGCACCAACGGGACAATATCCTCTCTTGCTCTGCAGTGCCCAACCATATCTAGCAAAGCGCCATCGCAAACCCCAAGGGAGCTGACCATAAAGAGCGTCGCTATCACACACAAGGCAAATGCATCCCAAGAGACATCACTCTCATCATCAACCATGAACCGCTCCGGCAGCGCAGAAATGTCAATATGACCCGAATCAAGGATCATGCCCTGCACTTCTTCCAACGAAGCCCGAAGAAAGCCTGCAAGCTTCACGCACACAGCAGCACTACCAATCAAAGGAAGCGAGATGGCCTCCACCTCCGGTCCTCCAATCAAAGCCCAAAAATCCTCGAAGGTGGGCACTACTTCATTGTAGGAGAAGTAATACACATGCCTCCTAACATCCCAGAACTTCGCGGCAGCCCGCAACAAGTCCCAATCAGGAACCAACTCCTTAAAAGACCAAACCGAGCAAAGTCGAAACCTTACCTCGAAAGCCCGCCTCTGATGCCTCATACGGTGTCGCATCCACGTTTTCAGTTGCTCAAGGAAGTGTGCTTGCCGCTCCTGCGAAAGCCTTGGTAAAATTCTTGGAACGTACGAAGAATCCATGGCAAAAATGGAGGTTCCTAGAAAAAATGGGGAAGAAAGCTCGAAAATGGCTGCAAATGGGGAGTGGGGAAAGTCCAGACATCCGGAGAACATTTATTTCCTCCCCAAAAGCAAAGCTGGTCCGTACGGACCTCTTTGCAACCCAGGTCTGTCCGTACGGACCTTATTGCATCCTGGCCCCACTTTCCTAGCAAACTGGCCAACAACCACTGTTCCTAGCAGAACCTTGCTCCAAACTGCCCAAACTCTGGCCAAAGTCATTTCCGGCAAGCACACGCTACCCACCAACATACTCTCAGCTCACGTGGCATGCACAAAAAAAAATAATAGCAACAATTCCTAGGACAATTCCCGGGAATCACAAAGACATATTACATCTTAGAATAAAATGCTTTGCGATACAAATGCAAATGTTTTATCACAGGTACATATAATGTCTGTTGCTAAACAAAAAAAAAAGAAGATATGGAAAGAGGGAAAGCAAATGAACCCTAATCCGACTCTTCAGCATCATCATCATCACCAAGATCCTCAAGCGAGAAGTCGGGCATCCCGGTAAAGTCGCCAGCCACACCCTCGTCGTCAGAATACTGAACCCCCTCCTGGGGTGGGTACTCAAAATACTCGGAAGGGTCGAACCCAACAAAAGGATCAAAGAAGGCATGCTCTGACGAACCCTCACCCTGTGCATCCGGCGGAGGAAAGAACTGATGAAGGGTCTGCGACCTCTGAGCTCCCGAGGACGTCCCGGCATCCATACTATGCCTCCCCCGCGAAGGTCCCTCCTGCTGTGGCTCTGGCTCAGCCCTCGGTGGGGGAATGTCCACGGAATGCCTCGAAGGCATCGGCTCGTACGCCGGCACACGCCGAGAATACCGGCAAGACATCTTCGACGCCATCTTCTTCGCGAAGGACCTCATCGCCACATAACGGCGGGTCAGCATGTCATAGGCTCTCCCCGGGACCTGCATAAGCAAGCAGCCAAAGAAACGCTCAGCAATACAGTCATACTCAACAAAAAGAGAAAAATACAGAAAAGATGCCAAGATGGAAAAGAGTAAACACACTCACCGGCATGTCAGGATCCACTCGGTAAGCAGCAGGAGCCTGCTCAGGGACGGGTACATACACCCTCCTCCTCGAGGAATCCCCGCGGACATATGTGAAATCCGGCCTGTGCACCGGAACCTCTCGGGACCCGCGGGCCAGCCTCCCTCTCCCTCGCCAACACCTATGGCGTCCTCAACTTCCTCCTCATGAAGGTCCCATACTCCTCCCCTAACAAGACAAACTCATCGGCACTCACGCCGCCCAAATACCTCTCAAACTCCAGCACGTCCATCTCACGGGAATCCATCATCCCAAAAGGCGGGTCCCTCAGAGCCAAGGGAAGCATACCCGGCCATGCCGCGTAAGACCCTCTCGCCCAAATACATAACATCGCAGTCGTGCCCCGCAAAGATCTTCCGCCGCGCCGTCACCACGGAGCACCTCGAACTCATCAGCTTCATACCGAGCCCAGGAATACAAAGAAAACGAATTCGGGCTATCTCGCCCTAGATGCTCCTGCACCTCCCCGTAGGTAATGGTGAGCTTCCCCCTGCTGGTCCTCCTCCTCCTCGCCGGGCGAGCCCAGCCTAACATAGCAGGATAGGCCGCTATGGCCCTGTGATCTCTATCCCACGGAAACACCGAAAGATCTCGTAGAACCACACTCGCGACAAGAGCGAGTAAAAGGCTCAAGCAAAAGAAAACGGAGAAAATGACAGTTGCTAATCAAAAACAAAGAATAAACTCATACCTCCAAAGCAAAAATCAAAACAAGCCAAGGAACCGGCCACACCTCTCGCGAACCGGTCCAAGGAGAAGTAAAGCTCGGCCAGGCCCGCCTCGCCCCAAGCTATGTCACAGACCCTATCCAAATCAATCAAGCTCTCCAACAGAGCGAAAGGAGCCGCTGCCGCGTGGTTCGAGAACAGAGTCTCGTAAAGGGCAAACCACGTAAAGGAGCGCGCCGCCGCTCCGCCGTCACTCCGACCGGTACTCGACAAGAGGCCCCACATGCCGGCCGTAATCCTCGTCTCCACATCACCGTACAAAGCATCCCTGTGCCCCTACGAGGAAGAGGCGGAAAGCCCGGCAGCTCGCCAAGCACGTCCCCGCCTATCCTATCCCTCCACCGCACCGGCCCTCCTTGAAGGAAAGCCCGGTGATAGCAAAGAAATCGGTGGGCGTCACCGTCACCTCGCCCGGCTCGGATGGAAGGTGTGGGTGGTATCCCACCAATACTCAGATAGGCCCAGGAAGATACTCTTGTTCTTCCTCGTGTCGAAGATCCCGCCAAGCTCTCCACGAACACGCCTGTGCCGAAGCATAGACCAGCCTCCCAGTGGCTCGGCCCGCCATCCACAGAGATATTTGGCATCCGCCGCCATAACTCGTCCACTACCCTCGAGCGATCCCCGAGTCTTCATCTTCTTGGCTTTCCCACCAAAAGCCCTCATCCCGCAGTAAACACGCAAAGGTACGTCGCCACCGCACTTAATACCAAAGCATGAAAAAAAAGTCCGTCACCAAACACGGCACCCATTGCACATAATTTTCACATGTAGTCCGTCACAAAACACGGCATGCATTACACATAATTTTCCCCATGCAACCGTCACAAAACACAAAGACACACAGTTTGTACAAATTTTCTCAACAAAGGGATCAAGCACTACACGACACATTTTCAAAAGACCCGTCACAAAACACGGCACACATTGCACATATTTTCCCCACAAAGTCCGTCACCAAAAACACGGCACACACTGCATGACACATTTTCAAAAGAAAAGTCCGTCCCTACACGGCACATACTTTCAGACAAGACCCATCACAAAACACGGCACATGTCACATTTTTTACAAAATTTGTCACTACATGACAATTTTTCTCACAATGTACATACATAAATAGCATAAGGTACAAAACACCAAAGCATGCATTTCATTAGAGAGGCACTTTATTTTCACAAATAAGAGCTAATCTACACATTTCTGCACAAAATTCACATACCCACAATATTTACATGCTCAATTTCAACAATTCATCAAGAATTTCACAAAAAAGCATGGCAAATAAAAAAAGCCCCAAAATGCAAAAAACTAAAACCTAGTTCTAGCATTCAAAAATTCAAGCAAGGAATCAAGACGAAATTGATTTCTTACCTCCCCGACGTTCCTGACTCGCCGGTTATGCACCTCCGGATTCGGATACAACACATCCGGATTCTTCGAAGAAGGCACAAAGGAGATCCAATTTCTTTGAAGCTCCATCCTTTGCTCGATCACATCTCAACTCCGTTGGCGACGTCCCCTCCTTGATCCTTCCGCCATCGCAAGCAATTCAAGCTAAGAAATGGAAGATTTTGGTGTAAAAATGGAGTTCTCTCTCTCTCTCTCTCTCTCTCGGCTGGTTCGTGAACTGGAAGAAGGAAATGAAGGGGGTGCCTCGGTTTTAAACCCAGTCAAAATCTGGGAACTTTAAAATTCAAACTTGGTCCATACGGACCTCTTTACATCCCAGGTTGGTCCGTACGGACCTCTTTGCAACGAAGGGCCAAATTACTTTTCTGCCCTTATAATCTTTGCCCCTGGCTGTCCAAAGGCATATTTCAGCAGATTCAATGCAGATTGGTCCTTAACCCATCAACGCAAGCACCGACCGTCAGTGTAAGTCCGGATTTCGCCCACTAAACGGCAACGCAAGCACCGGCCGTCAGTGTAAGTCCGGATTTCGCCCACTAAACGGCAACACAGCCCCCGACCGTCAGTGTAAGTCCGGATTTCGCCCACTAAACGGCAACACAGCCCCCGGCCGTCATCGTAAGTCCGGATTTCGCCCACTAAACGGCAACGCGACCCCCGGCCATCATCGTAAGTCCGAATCTCGCCCACTAATTGGCAACGCAACCCCCGGCCACCAAAGTAAGCCCGAGCTCCTTCCCCAGCAAGTCAAAAGGGAAGTCGTACGAGACCACATATCCCCAGCACCGGCCGTCATCGTAAGCCCGGACCTCGCCCACTAAACGGTAAAACAAGCGCAAAAGGAGCCAGCACCTCCCAGCACTAATCTCAAGGCACAAAACGCCTCCAAAACGCCAAATGGTGAAGCAACCACCGGCCATCAAAGTAAGCCCGAAGTCACCTCCTCTGCGGAAAAAAATCCCCTACAAGGCCACGATGATCCCCAACAGATGAACACCGGCAATCAGAGTAAGTCCAACCTTCTCCCCAGCGGATAAAGCATGAGGTATCTACACCTCTCACCAATCAAAGCACAAGGCAGCCACGCCTCCACAACCGCAGTCAGAAGACGAATCAAGTCCTCATACATGGCACAAACGCAGCCATAAGACGATTCAAGTCCTCACGCATGGCACAACCGCAGCCAGAAGACGATTCAAGTCCTCATGCATCACTATCTCCAGCCCGGAAGGCTTTAACCACTCAGTCCGGGAGACTGCATAAATCAGCCAAACTACTACCTCCAGCCCGGAAGGCTTTAAACCACTCAGTCCGGGAGACTGCATAAATCAGCCAAACTACTATCTCCAGCCCGGAAGGCTTTAAACCACTCGGTCTGGAAGACTGTATAAACCTCCCAAATCACTATCTCCAGCCCGGAAGGCTTTAAACCACTCGGTCCAAAAGACCTTATAAACCTCCCAAATCACTATCTTCAGCCCGGAAGGCTTTAAATCACTCGGTCCGGAAGACCGTATAAACCTCCCACATCACTATCTCCGGCCCGGAAGGCCTTAAACCACCCGATTAGGAAAATCATAAAATTTCCATCCCAGGATGCCACCACGTCCTCACGATTGACCTCGGAGGTCACCACATCCCAGGACGCCACCACGTCCTCACAATTGACCTCGGCGGTCACCACATCTTAGGACGCCACCACGTCCTCACAATTGACCTATGCGGTCACCCTGGATGCCACCACGTCCTCACAATCGACCTATACGGTCACCCAGGACGCCACCACGTCCTCACAGTCGACCTCGGCGGTCACAAACCATCTTCTCGTAAGATTGCACACCCTGGACGCCACCACGTCCTTACCACTGACCTCGGCAGTCACACGACACTTCAGGGCACCACCACGCCCGCATACACTCACAATTTCACGACCTCTAAACTACTATCAGGCTTGATTCCCGCCAGGGATACGTAGGAATCCTATCAGAGGGTCCAGCCAACTGACCTAAACGGTCACTCAGGACACCCCCACGTCCTCACCATCGACCTATGCGGTCACCCAGGACGCCACCACGTCCTCACCATCGAACTATGCGGTCACACCCAGGACACCACCATGTCCTTACCATCGACCTATGCGGTCACCCTCAGGACATCGCCACGTCCTCACACACCAACCTACACGGTCACTTCCTCTCCCAATACACGATCCAGATTAGGACCCTTATCTTATCGATGACCCCACTTCCTCCGTAAGTGACGTCGTCGAGGGGCTTCTGTAAGTACCCCAATCTGGATCACCCTCTTTCGAGCACATGGGAAACACCGCAGACTCACAAACGCAGTCTCGAAGACCTCTGGCACTCAAAACCCTCAAAAAACCCTCAGCCAAACCAAGGGAGGAACCTTTCTGGGATAAAAAGGGATAAAAGGACCTTTTGGGAATTTTTCAGAATTCAGAAAAGCATAAGTAGTCCGTACGGACCTCTGATAAGTGACTATTATATAGTCAATTATCCTAGTTTTTATATACTTTTACATAAATAAATCATCACTTTTTATTTAGTTTTTAGTACTTTTTACTTACTTTTGCTATTTTATTAGATTTTACGTTTTTGGTATGTTTTATACATTTTTAGACAGGTTTTAGGGTCATTTTATATCTAAAGGATACTTGGGCTAATTTGTCCGAAAGGATGGAGGAACACCAAGCAAAATAAACACTCAAAGCTGAAAACCAGTAGGAGCGGCCGTGTAGCAAAAATGGGAGCGGCCGTGCATCATAAGCCATGGCCGGCCATTTTTATATTTTACGTTTTTGGTATGTTTTATAGCACTGAAGAGTCCTGGCCATGTCAACCCCGAAGCGGCCGTACAGCTATTTTGGGAGCGGCCGTGCAAGTCTCCAAGTTCAAATTCAAAACTGGCGCCAAAGAGGACACGGCCGTGCAAAATCCTTGACACGGCCGTGCAAGTCGTGACTGCAGATGTAAAGGCACCTTTTGATGGCACCCAATTGAAGAGTCTCCTCCCTTTTATAAATAGGACCCTTGTAATCAGTCTTAGATACGAATTTTTAGAGAGAAATTACTGATATTATATAGATAGAGAGTACAAACATTTGTGACAACAATTTTCCAAAGGAGTTTGAAGATCAAAGTCATTATTTGTTCTTGGAATCACTTTGGAGGAAAAGCAATAAAAGTGAAGCATTATTCTCAGCAATCGCCTTCTTTATTCATAAGTCTTTCTTACTCAATCTTTATTTCTACTTTTATGTTATTAATGGCTTGTGAGTAATCCTCCATATTCTTGGGGTTGGAAACTCAAAAGCATACTTATTCATCATCTAAAAATGTTTAGTCTTGTCTTCTTCCTTCATCTAAAACAATCTCTTTATATTATTCTCTAAATGCCTTACATTTTGGAGATATCCAATTTGTATGATTCACTAATTGAGAGAAGTACCTAGCGGAGAATCTCGATTGACGGAACCATATAAAGAAACTAGGTTTCATTGATCACGAGAGTAGTTCAATGGCCTAGGGATGTTCCTTTAATGGAAAGTATGTTGACTCTCGTCCTTAATGGATTCTTACTAATTATGGTCAGCTAGAGATAAGCCGAACGCCCGTTTTTGACAGGCGGGAATAACGTAAACGGAAATCTCAAACAGTTAGGACATAATTAGTGAAGAATACAAACGCTATTGTCTTAGACCGAAGTAGCGTAGGCTTAACATACCATCCTTGCTTTTTGTGAAAATCTTTTATCTCTAAGACAATGACAATTTGATGAATAAGAATATGTGTATGATTTCCAATCCCGAGAATGCTTCGTTTTATAAGATTTTAATTAAAGTATTTTCTGTTTATGCTCTCTCTATTTTTCTAAAACAAATTTTATCTACCCCCAATCTTTTCTATATTTTCTAAAGACAAAAATATCCCCTAAGTAAACCCTGTCTCGTGGGATCCGATCCGTACTTGCACCCGCTATATTACAATAGCCCGTGCGTCATGAATTAAATAAACCGTTAGGTTTCGACCGAACAAGTTTTTGGCGCCGTTGCCGGGGACAACGGTTTACTTTTTATTTTTGTCTTTACTACAAAATTTTTAGTTTTTATTTTATTTTTACTATTTTGCTTTCTCGTCCTATAATCTGTTACGTTTAATTTTTCTTCGAGTGTTTTTTTTTTTTTGTAGTTTATGAAACGGTCTCGGACATTCGTTGACAACTTTGATCCGGAACCCGAAAGAAGCTTTCACGAAAGATTAAGGAAATTCAGAGAAACTTTGAAGAAACACATGGACGGAGAACCGCAAACACCCGCTAGGACCCTACGGGACTTTGTTAACCCAAGTACCCCGGGAACTAGATCCCCTATTGTTGTGCCGAATGCCGGAGCGGCAAACTTCGAGATAAAGCCGCAATTATTGCATATGGTTATGAATAACCAATACAGCGGCACTGCCTTCGAAGATCCCCATCTACACATCCAAACATTCCTTGAATATTGTGATACCACACGTATTCAAGGTGTTACGGTGGAAGCAATCCGGATGCGCCTTTTTCCTTTCTCTTTAAGGATAAGGCAAAACAATGGTTGAATTCGGTCCCCCAGAATTCATTAACAACGTGGGACCAAATTCAAGAAGCATTCCTTGGTCGATTTTTCCCACCAAGCAAGACTGCCCAGATACGAACAAAGATCACTAACTTCTGTCAAACAGATAGTGAGACTTTGTATGACGCATGGGAACGGTTCAAGGAACTTCTCAGTAATGTGCCCCCACCACGGGCTTGAAAAGTGGTTGATTGTTCACACCTTCTACAACGGTCTCATATTCAAAACAAGAGAGACCATTGATGCCGCTGCGGGAGGAGCATTGATGAACAAAGGAGTCGATGAGGCATACGACCTTATCGAAAACATTGCATTGAACCATTACCAATGGTCAAACGAGAGGAGCAGCAACAAGGTACGCCCGGTAAATATAATGTTGATGCTATTACTCTTCTCTCCTCTAAAGTTGACATGCTTTTGAAAAAGTTTGAAAATCTTAATGTCAATCCCATTGCTAGTGTGAATGTGTTATGCGAACTATGTGGGTCTAACTCACATAGTACGGATAATCATGAGTTACTTGACGTTACTTCTAACGATCAAGTGAACTTCGTTAATTCTTTTGGGCAAAAAGGGGGGATGTATTCTAATACATAGAATCCCGAGTGGAGGAATCACCCCAATTTTTCCTATAAGAATAACAACGTTCTTAACCCGCAGCCATCTACACAACCCCCGGGATTTGCACCTAAGAATTTCAACAACAATGCAAGTACCTTTCCTCCTAAATCTAAATTGGATCTTATAATGGATTTTGTAGTGGAAAATAAAAATTCCCAAGAAAAGATCAATAATGAATTTAGGGAATGTTTTAAACTGCTTAATGCTAGGTTTGATAACTTGGCAGCGCATAATAAGATGCTAGAAACTCAACAAGCTCAACAGGCTACCCCAATGAATAGACCACAAGGGAGTCTTCCCGGTCAACCTCAAAGGCCAAATGAGCAAGTTAATGTAGTAAAAACTAGGGATGAGCAAGAAAAGAAAAATGAATGCCCTAGAAATAATCATAGTCCAATCCCTCCGATGATTGAGACTAGTTTGGGGACAGAATCTCCTAAAGAAAAAGGCAAGGATTATGATGAATTCATGGATAACTTAGATGCCATTAATGTTAACATTCCTTATTTTAGAAAAGATGAAGATATGCCTTTAGCCGTTAAACCTTTGAAAAAATTAATTTTTGAAAAAGAAAGGCTAGAAGAAAATGAGAATGTTATGCTAGCGGAGGAAGTAAGCGCTGTTTTGCAAAATAAAGACCCTCCGAAATTAAAGGATCCGGGTACATTCATCATTCCTTGTTGTGTTGGCAGAATAAACATAGATAACGATGTCCTTGACTTAGGAGCAAGCGTTAGTATAATGCCATTATCGGTTAGCGAGAAGCTTGGTATAGGGGAACTCAAACCCACAACCATAACTCTCCAATTGGCAGACCGATCCGTTCAATACCCCGTTGGTATTATGGAAAACTTGCCTTGTCGAGTAGGGAACTTAATCATCCCTGTCGACTTTGTTATCTTGGATATGGCGGAAGACCATTATATTCCCGTCATTCTAGGAAGGCCATTTCTTGCCACTGCGGGGGTAATTATAGATGTGAAAAATGGCACTTTTTCCCTAAATATAGGGAAAGAAAGGGTCGAATTTAGTATGCATAGGCCAGTTCTCGAAGACCCCTATCTCGAGGCCTATACTCCTAGTGAAGAGGATTGGACCCCAAATGAAGAAACCTACACCCCTAGCGAAGAAAATTGGATTCCTAGTGAAAAAGATTTAATGGGTGAGGAACCAAAATCAAAGGAAAGAATAAGAAATGATCCCACAAATATTGAACCTTTGATTTGCAATAAAAATAAAGATTTAGATATTTCTGCATGTCCCGAAGCTAACAATGCAGTGAAAAAGTCAAAGAGAACAAAGACGGAGGTCACTTCGAATTTTCGAAAGTGCAAAGACTATAGGTCGCTTGTTCTACCCAAGAAATCGGGATGGAAGAAATGTCTACCGCAGAAGATACTCATTACCCCGGAAGGATTGCAATGGCAAGTTGTCAATAACAAAAGGCCAACCAAGTATCACGCATCTCCTACTATCGGGAAAGGGTCAAGCTAAAGACCTAAAACAAGCATCATCGGGATGGTAACCGATGGATTATTTTTTTCTTTATTTCTCTTTTATTTTATTTTAGTTTTTATCATATTTGTGCTAACCCTGTTTTGTAGAGAAAAAGATTTAAAATTGGTGAAATTTGGTTCGCACGGCCGTGCAGCTCTTCTTGGAGCGGCCGTGCAGTTCATATCGAGTTGGAACGGGTTGACTCAGTAAAAGGACACGGCCGTGCAAATTCCTTGACACGGCCGTGCAAGACATCTGGGGAGTTGCGTCGATTCCAGTCAAAGGACGCGCCTTTCCCCTCCCCCCTCATTTACTCCATCTTCAACCCTTCTCCATCAAAACCTCCGCCCCAACCACTTTAAATACCCACTCCTCCACCATTTCTACTCACATTTCAACTCTCAATCCTCCTCAAAACCTCTACTCAATCATTTCTCTCCCACCAAAATCAGTCCAAAAACCCTCTTAAAACCCCAATTCCGAAAATACCAAAACCCTTCACCCATTTCATAAAATTCGAAGGGATTACTCCAAATTAAGGTGCAAGGAGGAAGCTTTTTGGTGTCTAGTGGCTGTTCATCAACGATTACAAGCTTTTCAAGCTCAGATTCGGGTAATCTACTTTCTTCTTCCTTTAGCTAAGTTTTTGGGTTATTTCTGAAAATTTTCAATGGAGAGAG
This sequence comes from Adenophora triphylla var. japonica, assembly GCA_022495995.1. Taxonomy (NCBI): domain Eukaryota; kingdom Viridiplantae; phylum Streptophyta; class Magnoliopsida; order Asterales; family Campanulaceae; genus Adenophora; species Adenophora triphylla. The sequence continues at coordinate 158,862 of JAFEMH010003266.1, read as the reverse complement.
GGAAGGGAAAAGGAAAGGCCACTGAAAGAGGTTCGAAAAGGTCCCGAAAGGAACCATCTCCTACCCCTAATCTAAACCCAACACTCAATGATTTGGGTATTGAGTTTAGAGAGCCTTCCGAAGTGGCTAGATTCACCGCCCTTCGTCAAAGAAGGATGAGGCCAACCCAATTCCCAGATATTGATGCCCTCAAGGCCTTAGGAATTTATTCAAATGTGAAGAGGTTTCACTTGGGATTTGGTTGTGGTGGTTTTCTTGAGTTGCATGCAAAGACTTATGAAAGGATCACTTTAGAGTTTTTGTGCACTATGAGGAAGGAGTTTACTACAGAAATTTGTGGAGATACGGGGGAGCCATACCAATTGATTCACTTATATTTTAGGCTTGGTGGAGAGGAGTTTCACCTCACCTCTTTTGACATTAACAGAATTTTGAGTTGGCCTGCCTACACAAATTTTGAAACTGACTTTCCCATAGAGTTTAGGGAGAATGTGTTTTGGGAGCAAATAACCGGAATTCCATCCTTCAAATCTAGAACCGCAAAAGCCTCATCTATTATCTACCCCGTTCTTCAGATTATGCACAGATTCTACGCATGCACTTTTTTTGCTAGGGAAGATAAGGGGACGGTGAACAAGAAGGAGTTGTTTTTGATGTGGTGTTTGGTGAGGGCTCATAGGAGGGTGAATTTGAGCCATTTCTTGATCGAGTTGTTCAATGATATCGTCTCTCCAACTTTCAATGGGGAGATTCGCATTGGAGGTATAATCACTTTGTTTGGTCTCCATTTTCGGCGGGCAATGCCCGACACTGAGATTGCGGTTTCGGGTTCAACAAAGTTGGATATTCCAACTTTGCGAAATATGCAAATGATCACTGATAGAGGACGTAGAGAATACAATTGGTTGGTAGGACCGGGTAAAACACCCTACATTGTTTTGCCTAGTCCCATCCTCCCCAAAGCTCTAACTTACCAACATCAAACATGGATATTTCCAAATTCCATGAGCTATGGGGAGGGCCAATCTAGTCGAGCAAATCAAGAGGAAGAAGAAGGAGAAGAAGAAGAGCAACATCAACCCAACCACCCCCCTTTGCCGCCGAATTTTAATGAAAGATTTGACCGGATCGAGCTTCAAAACAATCAAATAATGACTCGGTTCGACACTTTCAACAATGAATTTCATTATTTCCGGAATGATATACAAAATCGTGTGGGGACGATTCAAAGGCAAGTGAACACCATCTTCAACTACGGGGTCAACAATTGGGATGATTTTCCACAGCCACCTTCCTACCCGTGAACCATTTTAGTAAGTTTTTCTCTTTACCCTCCCTAGATTTGGCATTGTTCCTTGAAACATTGAGGACAATGCTCATTTCAAGTGTGGGGGGGTATATCTATCCTTTTATTTTTCGCTTTCTAGTTTTAAAATTTTACTTGCTTTCTAGGTTAGATTTAATCGCTTTCTAGTTTAACTTTTTTCCTTTTTTTTTAACTTAGTTGCATTTTTCTTTTATGCTTGTATAATAGTATATATAAATATATATATATATATATATATATATATATATATATATAAATCCCTATGATGATCAAAAATCATTTATCATTATGCTTGCCATTTGCCCTAGTATAAATGCCTATTTATCTTTCCTCTCATATTTTCTATACACTTAGAAATCTATAAAAAGGAAAAGTATAAGGGATATTTTTAGGAAATAATTGAAAGCCTCATAAGTTAATATAGCACAATATAGAATCTCAACAAGGAAAATGCATTTGATTAGAAGGAATTCTTTTTATGCTTGATCATTTATGCAAATTTTGAAAATATTTCTTTAAGATTGTACATTTTTTTTATCTTTATTAAATATTTATTCCCTTTTTAGAAGCACCTTTTTGTTTGCATCCCTTGAATCACACCCTTTCATCAAAAATTCCATCCTTCCATTTTTTAAATCAAATCAAAGTAAAACACTTTTATCTTATTACTAAAAAGAGTGACATTTGTCACCAATCAAGCAAAAAGAAACCTATTATCTCCTAAGTAACTCGGGGCACGACGTTCGCTGCGACGATGCTTCCTTGCCAAACGGAAGTAATATCCAAAAAGTATTCTTGATCTAAGTATTAGGAACATGGGGTTCGCGACCACAATGTCTCCTACTTGAAAGGATCAAAAATAACTTATGTCTTTTGCAAAAATATAACACGTGCAAAAATAAGATAAATTTGTTTGACTTTGATGAGATTTTTCCACTATCATCATCCATTTTTCACCCTTGTGATTCAAGAATGTAATACAATTCTTCGGAACTTCTAAATTGTGAATAAATGTTTATACCTTCTCTTGTACATCTTAAAGAAATAAATTCATCTATTCTCAAAAATCACTCTAAAAAGTGACAGCTTTTTCTACCAAGAAATAAATCTAAGATTTTTCCTTCTAGCATGCTTTACTTGGTCAAAAATCTATATATGCTATATTAGGTTATTGTCTTGCATTTTATCTCTTTAAAAATATCCCTAAAATATTTCTTCCTAAAGATAAATTTTTAAAGGTATCCAAAATATGATTAGAAAGATAAAGGCAATATCTAAAGAGGCAATTTAAGGGCTTGCTACTTTATTTCTGAGGGATCAATCTTGTTTTTCTCCCTCTCCGTATTTCATTCTAAGTTTGCTTGGGGACAAGCAAAAGCTTAAGTGTGGGGGAGTTTGATAAGTGACTATTATATAGTCAATTATCCTAGTTTTTATATACTTTTACATAAATAGATCATCACTTTTTATTTAGTTTTTAGTACTTTTTACTTACTTTTGCTATTTTATTAGATTTTACGTTTTTGGTATGTTTTATACATTTTTAGACAGGTTTTAGGGTCATTTTATATCTAAAGGATACTTGGGCTAATTGGTCCGAAAGGATGGAGGAACACCAAGCAAAATAAACACTCAAAGCTGAAAACCAGTAGGAGCGGCCGTGCAGCAAAAATGGGAGCGGCCGTGCATCATAAGCCATGGCCGGCCATTTTGGCCCATGGAGTGGCCGAGCACTGAAGAGCCCTGGCCGTGTCAACCCCGGAGCGGCCGTACAGCTATTTTGGGAGCGGCCGTGCAAGTCTCCAAGTTCAAATTCAAAATTGGCGCCAAAGAGGACACGGCCGTGCAAAATCCTTGACACGGGCGTGCAAGTCGTGACTGCAGATGTAAAGGCACCTTTTGATGGCACCCAATTGAAGAGTCTCCTCCCTTTTATAAATAGGACCCTTGTAATCAGTCTTAGATACGAATTTTTAGAGAGAAATTACTGATATTATATAGATAGAGAGTACAAACATTTGTGACAACAATTTTCTAAAGGAGTTTGAAGATCAAAGTCATTATTTGTTCTTCGAATCACTTTGGAGGAAAAGCAATAAAAGTGAAGCATTATTCTCAGCAATCGCCTTCTTTATTCATAAGTCTTTCTTACTCAATCTTTATTTCTACTTTTATGTTATTAATGGCTTGTGAGTAATCCTCCATATTCTTGGGGTTGGAAACTCAAAAGCATACTTATTCATCATCTAAAAATGTTTAGTCTTGTCTTCTTCCTTCATCTAAAACAATCTCTTTATATTATTCTCTAAATGCCTTACATTTTGGAGATATTCAATTTGTATGATTCAGTCAATTGAGAGAAGTACCTAGCGGAGAATCTCGATTGACGGAACCATATAAAGAAACTAGGTTTCATTGATCACGAGAGTAGTTCAATGGCCTAGGGATGTTCCTTTAATGGAAAGTATGTTGACTCTCGTCCTTAATGGATTCTTACTAATTATGGTCAGCTAGAGATAAGCCGGAACGCCCGTTTGTGACAGGGCGGGAATAACGTAAACGGAAATCTCAAACAGTTAGGAAATAATTAGTGAAGAATACAAACGCTATTGTCTTAGCCCGAAGTAGCGTAGGCTTAACATACCATCCTTGCTTTTTGTGAAAACCTTTTATCTCTAAGACAATGACAATTTGATGAATAAGAATATGTGTATGATTTCCAATCCCGAGAATGCTTCGTTTTATAAGATTTTAATTAAAGTATTTTCTGTTTATGCTCTCTCTATTTTTCTAAAACAAATTTTATCTACCCCCAATCTTTTCTATATTTTCTAAAGACAAAAATATCCCCTAAGTAAACCCTGTCTCTGTGGGATCGACCCGTACTTGCACCCGCTATATTACAATAGCCCGTGCGCTTGCGGAATTAAATAAACCGTTAGGTTTCGACCGAACATCCTCTTTGCTGCAATGATTACTGAATCCCCTTAAAGTCCAACTTATTCCCTCAAATCCCAGAGAACATCATTACCCCCCCTACATGGTTAGTCCGTACGGACCTCTTTGCATGCTGAGATGGTCCGTACGGACCTTATTGCAAAGGGGGCATCATCATGGCTGAATCTTCTTCATCATCACAGATTCCCTCAAATCGAGGAAAATCAAAAATTTAGATTACCTAGAAGGTCCGTACGGACCTTCTTGCAGTTTTCTGGCACTATAAATAGAGGGCTCCCCCTCCCTCATTTAAACACACCTCCCTCTTCTCTCCTCTCCCCCCAGCCTTCAGGCTCCCCTCTAAGACCCTTCGGGGCAATCCCGGCCCCTTTCGGATCCGTCTGAGGCCTTCCGAGCTCCCTTGTGGTGCTCCGAAGCCTCTTCGAGTGCTCCCACGATGCTCCCGCGCTGCCCCGAGGCACTCTAGAGGTACTCTAAGGCCCCTCGTGGTACTCCGAGGCCTTGCCTGGTCTTTCCCAAGGTGTCCCGGCCCTTTCCGAGTCAAACCGGTAGCTTAAACGCACGCCGAAACTCTGCCCGAATGACTCTTGCCATCCCAACACACGCCGAAACTCTGCCCGAGTGATCCCTGCGATCCCAACGCACGCCGAACCTCTGCCCGCACGCAACCTACAATCCCGACGCACGCCGAAACTCTGTCCGCAGACAACCGGCTCCTCCCAAAGCAATTCCGGTCCGTACCGGAACACTATTTCATCCTCAAACACTATTCCCTCAAATGCAAGATGCACACGAACCAACATTGGTAAGGCTTCCTTCCATTACTATTTCAATACATTTCAATACGTAGTGTACAATGTAGACATCCGATATTGCATGCATTTTTAAAAGCACACACACACACAACAGTTAAAGAATATTAGGGGTATCTGAAAGACTCGTTTTTACGAGGCGACTCGGGTGAGCTCTAAGATTCTAATATTCTCTTCCCGAGGAGTCATCTGAGCTCCGAACTCAAAATCTCATCACACAAAAAAAAACAGTTTATTTTTAAACTGATGCCCTTTTTCTATGTTTTGGGCTTAATAAAAACGGCGTGGCGACTCTACAAAGCAAAAACACGGCGAGACACCTCCAACAAGCGCCTCAAGGCCGCGAAATGCCAGATGCCGGGGCGCGATCGCGCTGCCTCTCGGATCCGGGTAATTTCAGTAAGTTAAGCTTAGCACGTATTAAATTTCTTATGAGCTAAGAAGTGCAATCAAGTCGCAAGCTCTTGCAGACTTTGTAGCCAACTTCAGCCCTAACCTACAGCCTGAAGTAGAACAAGAAGTACAACATCTTGAAGGGACCAACCCCCCTAGCTATTGGACTTTATTTACAGACGGAGCATCCAATTCTAGAGGTTCAGGTTTGGGTATTCTTTTGAAATCACCTCAAGGTAACCTGATCCCTCAAGCTGTTTCCTGTGAGTTCAAGGGGACCAATAATGAAGCTGAGTATGAAGCTTTAATTATGGGTTTATCTACTACTTTAAGTTTAAATATTACTCATATAAATGTCTTCAGTGATTCGATGTTATTGGTTAACCATTTTAATGGATCGTATGCAGCTAAGAATTCCAGGATGGCGCTATACCTTCAGCATGTTAAAGTTCTTGCAGGATGTTTTGTTAGCTTTTCTATAGAACAGGTACCCTGTGAGGAGAATGCTGAGACTGACGCTTTGGCAAACCTGGGATCAATATGCAGAGCCATGATGAACACTAATATTCCAATCATCTATGTCAAATACCCAACCATTGACCAGCCTGAAGAGTGTGCGGCTGTAAATCAACCTGGTACACCAATTCAAGGTCAAGATGATGATCTAACCTGGACCCAACCAATCATTAAGTACTTGCAAGATGGAACAATTCCTCTAGATGTCAAGAACCACATATCATTCAGAATGAGAATGTCCAGGTTTGTTTTAATAGATAATGTTTTGTTTAAAAAATCTGCAACAGGTTTATACATGAGATGTTTAGAACCTGAAGAAGTAAAGGATGTATTGAAAAGTCTACATGATGGTGAGTGTGGAAATCATTATAGGGGAAAGTCGTTATCCTTAAAGGCGCTCAAGACGGGATACTACTGGTCAACAATGAGACAAGATGCAATGAGTTACGGCTTAAGATGTGACGCTTGCCAAAGACATAGTAACATCCTACATCAACTTGCAGAACCTTTGCATCCTGTACTTTCACCTTGGCCATTCATGCAGTGGGACATGGATATAGTTGACAAATTACCAAAAGCTCCAGGAGGAAAAGTCTTTATGTTAGCCATGACGAATTATTTTTCTAAATGTATTGAAGCGGAGGCTTACGTACAAGTGAGAGATAAGGAAGTCATTTCCTTCTTAAAGAAGAACATCTTGAGTAGGTTTGGTATCCCTTCAGAAATCATTTGTGACAACGGGTCCCAATTCACCAGTAAAAAGACTAAAGACTTCTATTCAAGATGGGGAATCAAGTTGATAACTTCCACGCATGTATACCCTCAAGCTAATGGTCAAGCTGAGTTAAGTAACAGGTTTATCATCAATAACCTGAAGAAATGCCTAGACCAAAAGAAGGGAAGATGGGTTGAAGATTTACCACTTGTGTTATGGGCTGATAGGACTACATCTAAAAATGCTACTGGACAAACGCCCTACTCATTAGTATTTGGTGATGAAGTTGTGATCCTAATAGAAGTAATAATTCTGACTGTAAGATATGGTTTAATGACTCAAGATAACAATAATCAACTCTTAGCTCAAGATTTGGATACAGTAGATGAGCTTAGAGATATAGCCAAGATTAGGATGGCAGCCTATCAACAAAGGATAGCCAGGTCGTATAGAAAAATGTCAGAATAAGAAGGTTCTAAGTTGGGGACCTAGTATTGAGAAAGGTATTCCAAAACACTAGAGAGCTGAATGCAGGCAAGTTGGCTCTAACATGGAAAGGTCCTTATCTCATTGATGCTGAAGCTGGTAAAGGTGCATATTGATTATCAACTCCAGATGGTGTGAGAGTCCCTAGAAGCTGGAATGCAATACATGTTAAGCACTACTACATGTAAGTCAGAGTTTATTGAATTGTGACAATAAGGTATGAACCTCTTCTTTACATCTTTTAATTCTTGTCTTGTTTATTTTATTTAAATAAAACCCTTACTGACTTAAGTATCGTAGGGGTGTTAGCCAAGCTAACACCCAATCCTAACATGTTTCTGTTTTGCAAGATGGGAATTTTTAACATGTTAGTCAAAAGACATGTGGAGCAACATGTTGACACCTTAAATACTAAAGTCAAAGCCTTTCCTAATGATGTAAGGTACACGAATTTTCTACACTCAAAACCAACATAGCATTTATTTAGAAACTTTGATCATATTATTGCATGGGCACACGATTTTCACACTTAAATTAAAAGTTAGACTTAATTCATCTTCTTATGTGATTAATTATGTCTTACGTTTAAATCAAGTTGTGAACTAAGGTCGTAACATTGTACATGTTACCAAAATAAACATAAGATTACATTTCTACATGTCACCCTCATTCATCAGATTATAAACATTTATACATGTTATCTTTACAAAATCGGTTGTAACATTTACATGTTATCATTGATCATATGGTTATAACATTCTTACATGTTACCTTCAATCTAAGAAATAAACAAAAGCAAAAGTCCCAAACGGGCCTGAAAGATACCATTAACAATTAAAAGTTTAAAAACGTCCTACTTGAACCAAACTTAAGATGTTGGACAAACCCAACACCTTCAAAAGATGTTTTGACTCTTATGAGTCAATTACAGACCAAAAGCAAAAATGTTTTAGGGACACCCCCCAATTAAAACATGCATGCCAACAGAGGCATGACGAATAAAATACAACCCAAATTTAACATTGTTTATGAGGACACATCCCTCATCAAATAAAATCTTAAAATAAAAATTGTTTTTAGACTCCTGGTGCATATACATACTGCACTCGTGTCACTTGCCCTCTTCTTTTCTTCACTTCCTTTCTTCTATTTGCTATTTCCTTCACCTTGATCAATCATCTCAATTTCTTGCACCTTAGAATTAACTTCGCCGACATCAACGCCTTCACCTAAGAATGCATTTAAGGTAGCAACCTCATCTTCAATTCTCCATTTTACATGCATCCCAGTGTCGAATTCTTTCATCATGTCGATCCTGCATTCCATCAGTGCCTTGCTAGCATCAAGCATGAATCTTTCCTTAGCTGCATTCAATTTTTGAATATGCTCCTTGTTCGTTTCAAACCTGACGGTTCTTTTTATACCGCAAGTGCACGGGCTATAATAGTATAGCAGATGCAAGTACGGGTCGATCCTACAGAGACAAGGTTTACTTTAGGAAGATATTTGCTTTCATACAGAATTATGAAAATAAGATTGGGAGAAATATGATTTGCTTTACAAAAATACTAAAAACATACACAGATTACTTGAATTGGACTCTTATAAGATGAAGACGTTCTCAGGGTTGGGACTCAAACGACTATTTGTTCATCAATTATCATGCCTTTGAAATAACAGTTTTCATCAAAATCAAGGATGGTACATTCAGCCTATGCTACTTCTCACGATCAAGCAAGTAGCATTTGTATCCTTCACTAATTATGCTCTATCTCTCGATGACCCATAATTAGTAAGAATCCATTATTGCTTATAAAGTCTACGTACTTTCCATTCAAAGAACATCCCTGGGCCATTAGACTACTCTCGTGAATAATGAACCTAGTTCCTTCATATAGTTCCGCTAATCGAGATTCTCCTCTAGGTGATTCTCTCGATTAACTGGAATCATACAAGTCGGACGTCTCCAAAATGTAAGTCTTTTTAAGTTTGATATGAAGAGAATTGTTAAGATGAAGAGAGGACAACATGATTTATAAAGATGATGAACAAACGTGTTGAGTTTCCAACCCCAAAAGCTTGGGGGATTACTCACAACCCATAATTAAAACAAACATAAGAAATTTATAAAATAAAGATTAGGAAGAGAAGAACTTATGCTTGTAGAAACGCAGAAGATGAAATTAAACTTCAGAAAGTTTCTATTGCTTCCTTCTTCCAAAGTAACTCCAAGAACAATGTTTGAATCTTCAAGAAATTTGGAAGTAATATAAGTAGAGTATATTTGCTATCTCTCTATTTGTTTTCTAGACAATTTTCGGATCTTTAATATTGAGTACAAGGGTCCTATTTATAGCTTTTTGGCTGAAGGTTGCATCTCTTGGAAAAAGGCAGCTTTTGGCTGAACAGGGGAGTGCTCGGCCGAGCAAGTCTGTCCTCAGCAAGCCAACCTTCTGTCCTTTTATGCTCGCCCGAGTCAAGGGAGTGCTCGGCCGAGCAGCAGCTCCTTTGACTGGTCTTTTGCAATTTTCATTTCTGACCCCTCTATTTTCCAAGCTTTTGCTCTAATCCCCTTGTACTTCAAAATATGACATAAAAACCTGTAATTTACACAAAATACCAACCAAGTATAAAATCGAAGATATATAATAAAAGAAGCTAATTTACACCTAATTGGTATAATAATTAAAGTAAATAATGAGATAGAAACACTATAAATGTCTATAAAATAGCCATTTATCACTCCTCCACTCTAGACATCTTGATTGTCAAATTCTCGAGGTCCTTCTTCAACTCGATATTTTCACTAGCTTAACATTTTGCCTGCTTTTTAGCCTGCGTAGCTCTAAAAGCTTCAACCTTGGCCTTCTGATCAAGAACCTTGATCTTATCATCTTTGATTTCCATCTCCTTGAGCAAAAAGGCCACCAGATCCATAGACTACATTTAAAAAAGTTATCATATCAAATCTACATGTTAAAAACTTCTTGAGAAATAATATTACCTTCTTAGACAAATCCTCAAAGTTGGCCAATGCAGTATCAGCTTGCCATTAATCTTTCTTCACATACTTTACAATTTCCACGTCATCGAGCTTTCTTTTCTTCTCAACACCTACCTTGCTAGTTGAACCATCCCCCTTGGGGATAGGAGGTTTTCCATCCTCAATTTTTACTCCTACCTTAGCCCTGATCCCAGACATCAGGTCCTTCATGTCAAACCTACCTTGGAAACGAGTTACTACATGATGAAAATGTCAAATGGATGCTGAATCAAGATGTAGAAAAATTGAAGAAATGATGGCAAGATGAAAGGAGAAACATACCAGACGACATCTTGTTCACACTCGTATTGGCAGAAGCTTTGCCCACCTTCTCTTCTTCTTCCTCCCTTACACTGTCTCCAGCAAACTCAACAACTGTTGATTGAAATTTATGGAGGGACTCAGGAAACAAACAAAGGATCCAGTCAATGTTCTGTGAAGTCTTCTCCAACTGAGGAAAGAGGTCTCCTAACTTGCTCACTGCAAAAAATAGAATATCAACAAGTTAAGATGGTTATGGGCAAGACGCAGCAATCTAAACATAGAACTAAAACAGCTACCTTTAGGGTTCCATGTTGTCATAAAATCTTCTCCTTCCACCAGGGTACTCTTCTTCACATAGAAAAATTTATGCTTCCAAACAAACCCCTATCAGCATCTTCCATATCTAAAACTAAGGAATCCTTACCCGGCTTGACTCTAAAATTGTACCTACCATTTCCGTGAGCCCTAATTTATGAGGTAAAAGCTAATTCTTCAAGACCCGCTACTATGCCATTTTTGGCGGCAATTCTATCTAAGGTAAGTAAAATGCGCCAACCAATAGGCATTAATTGAGTATAGGCCAAGTGAGTCACCTTGAAAAATCGAGTGATTGAAGAGGAAAAGGGGGATCTAAAACCTACAGTGAAAGGGTACTCGTAGAAATCTACCCATTCAGTGGGAATTAGAAATTTCGAACCTTCAGGAAAAGCTAGCTTGATTTTTTCTTAAAGCTTCAATGTGGGATGCATTGAAGCTACATCACTCTTTCTCCCTATTTCTTATAAACCCCAAACATCTAAAACCCTCGTGCAAACTAAGCCTACATCTACAATTTTCCTTTTTCCTTTTGCCATTGTTACGCCTAGAAATTGATGAAGAAGATGAAAGCAAGAAAAGAAGAAAATCACCGGAAAATATGAAGACCTAACGTCGGACTTCAGACGGTATGTAAAAAGTAACTTTTTAACCGGTCAGTAAGGTATTTAAGGGAGTGAAGGTGGTTATAGACTTCTACCCCTATTATTACTCTACCACTCCTATTATCCACACGTTTCCACCGCCTAAGTAACTCCTCAAGAGGTGGGTAACAGTTGTCAAAATACTTGACTCTTCGTATTCTACTAAGAGATTCAAATATTTTGGGTGCAATTGTTTGGGGTAGAAAAATCAACTCAGCATGTTCAGCATCTTGATAATACGTCTTGGGCAAACATCTTGATATTACGCCTTAAACTAACATCTTGTAGCTGTTCGTTTTTTTCAGGAATAAGTTATGCATAAAAGAGACCTAGACAAACAGTGACTCCACTCTATCACAACTACAAAAGCAGACTCAGTCCAATTCCATAAAAGGAACACAATGGCCATGATCTTCAACAAATCTCCGAGATTCAAGGATACAATAGACAAATATATAAAGTTAGACACAGCATTGTAAACACATCCACCCTTAGCCACTCTTTGAATACGCCATTACTCTGTACTAAAAAACTTAATATCAATAAAATTATTTTAGTTGAGGTAGGTTTTTCCAAAAATCTCCCGAGGTTTTGTGCCGGAGAACGATTGTTCGAGGGCTTTTCTCGTTACATAATTGTGTTCATCTTGATAGGGAAATCATATTCCATTTGTGCCCAACCTCAATACAAATTTAAGTTGTTGAAATTTGTCCAAAACACGAATGTTTATAATGATTTGAATAGAGATTGTAGTCACGCACTGCATTACACAATTAATCCATAGGGAAGCTATGCTAAGATAGAATGGATTTTAGAAAGCTCCACTAAACTCTATCGTAAGCTTCAGATAAGTCTATTATTACTGCTACATCTCATGTCTTACTTGTATGCTTCCTCATGGAATGGAGAATTTATGGATAAGAATATTATTGTCTTGAATATGCTGACGCCTGCCAGTGCTGGAAGGAAAGAGAAGTAGTCTGACTCAATCAACCACTTAGTAAGTTAAGTCTCTTACCGTCAATTTTTCTACATGCGCAACAATGACATGAAATGCGAGTCATGGTGGAAAGGTCTGGGTACGCATATTTCTAGAGATATTGACATGATGGCCGCATCTCATCGTAATCGTATAGGGAGGCCCTTTCAATGTTAAGGTGGGGCATCGATTAATGATCCAATTTGAGTACCTTTAGAGGATAGAGCTCAACATAAAACTATGCATAAAATGAGAGTTCAACTTTTAAAATAATGATTTGAATGAGTGTTATTTTTCTAGTTAAGTTACTAACTTAAGATTTCTTCATTATGTAATGTGATGATTAAAGATTTGTATCTATGTACATTGAGTTGGTCTTATTTTTCATAGTGGTTAGAAAAAACGTGGTTTTAAATGCGATGTGACAATTTCATAAATAAGTTGAACATCATGCGCACCGGTCATTGCCGGTGTGAGTTACAAGTAGTGCCGGTGAATGTACCTAACACTCAAAAACACTACCAATGGAATTAACCGAGTGAGTTACAAGGAGTGTCAGTGTATGTACCTGAAACTCAAAAACACTGGCATAAAACTGGTACAATCTGTGTGAATTACAGAGAGTGTTGGTACATATGTTGTATTAGTGACAGTGATTGTATTATTTAGCGCATGCGCAAAAATAAACGTAACTTTTGACTCCAAATGAGCCATACAATGCACAACATATCAAATCAAAGGAAATTTCAATAACTACAAAGTTTATTGAGTTTTACACCTCGTTACGTAGTTTAAAGCCCCCAAAATACGTAATTTAGATCCTAAAATGGGCCTTTAAGTTTTTATAAAAAAAAATCATTGAGTGTAAGAGCATATGTTTTAAAGACTGTCAGAGCATGGGTTGAAGAGTGCCAGGGTTACTACTAATAGTTCCAGCGGTGGTGTTAAAGAGTGTTAGGTTTGTTGATAACCTACAGTTATTTACGAAAATTCCACCGCTCGCGCTTTAAAATGAGTGTTAGTTATTTACAAAAATGTTACCACACATTTCAAAAAAGTGCCAATTATTTACAAAAATGCCACCGTCCGATTCAAGCATGGTTCAAAAATCCATTTTTCAAAGTTTTAGAAAAAACAAGTTTTTCATAAGATTTTAACATGAACTTATACTAGTGAAAATATAGATTTACTTAAAGAAACTAAAAAGTAATCATTGTGGCACTTCCATTTTGCTTTGTTTCAAAAAAATATCACGTTTCTCAAATAAGAAAAGTTATTTGGTGCAATTTTATCATTGTACATAAACTAATAAAAAAAAATTCTTAAATATGAGAGACATATCAATCGCGCCATTTATTTTGGGAACAAGAATAATACTAATTTAGGGAAGGAAAGAGTAGCAATTTCTTATTGATTTTCCTATCATTCAGGGAGGGATGAAGAGAGTACAAAATACTCCCTCCATTCCATAATTTCAGGAAAAGCTCGTACGACCTTCACATTCCATAAAGATGTTTCTATTTATCATTTTTCTAAGATAGTCTCATTATTCATAATTATAATGTTACAATTATTGAACTTTCAAATTTGTCCGACCAATAAAAAAAGAGAGTAAAAAAGGGAGAGAGGGGAAGATGAGAGGGGGGAGAAATAGTATAATAGTAAGTTTTTACTAAGATTAGTGATGAAATTAAAAATAAATCCTAAAAATGTTGAATGGTCAAATAGAACTGTTATTATTATAGAAGACGAGACAAAGGAAGTATGTTATTATATGTACATGGAAATATATTTTGTACTTCACTTTGTACCTAAATGAATTTAGAAAAAGAAATTTGCTTTTAATCAAAAGCAAATTTAAAATTTTTTCGATATTAATTTGAGGATGAGAGGAGTATGAAAGTGTGCAAAACATGTATTATGAGTATAGTAAATCCGTCATTCGTTTTATTTGAAGTTTCACCATTTGAGTTGATATAAAAATTATGGAAAAATATGAAAATAATGATGTATTGTGAGTGTAGATAGTTGGGTAGGAGAGAAAGTGAAGTAATTGAGTAATTGTTGTGATTATTACAAGTGAATATCATTTCTATTTTAGAAAAGGCAAACCTTTAAATGAAACATTCATTTGAAAAATAAGTGAAACTTCAAATGTGACGGTATAATTTTAAGGCAATTAATATCAATTAAGCAAAATAGAATAGTTTATTTAAAAAAATTGTCCATATGTCTAAGTAAATCTTCTTTTTTTATAAATATATTTTTATATAACATCCTAGTTAGGAGGATTTTTTTTCTCAAAATATTCCCCTTTTAAAACATATATTTCAAAATAACAACTCTTCCAAACTATTTGTCAAAATGTTCATTTTTTGAAACTCACTACTTCATATAGCGAGTTCAATTTTTAACCGTTGAAACTCGTTAAATCAAGTAGCGAGTTTTTTTTTCAATTTTCCACTAATATTTCGAGAATTAAACATAATTTACATCATTAAGGAACTCGCTTTTCCATTTAGCGAGTTCAAACGAAATAGGCATCTTCAGGTTCAGCTCGACAGGACACAAGGAAAGAAAAAAAAAACTAAGCAAAGAAGAGAGCAGAGGAAGAAAACGAATAAAGCTAAGGAAGGAAGAGACCAACCCATTTTCAAAATCCATCCATTCAATTGATTCTTCAAAATTGATACGTAAGTTTTCGTTCTCTTCTCTATATTTCCATTTTTTAAAAGTTTGAATGAGTTGTGCTTGTAAATTTTAAGGTTTAGTTCGAATTTAGTAATTTTAGGATTGGTTTGAACGATTTTGGGGATTTTTTGATAAGTTTATCCATTCATTCCATTGATTTAGTATTTATTTGAACGAATGTTAGGTTTTTTGCTGTATTTGAATGATTTGTGATTACTTTCTAGAGTATGGTTTATTTTTTATCAAAATTTGGGATTTTTTTTTACAAGTCTAGTTACATTGTCAAACAAGGGATGTTAATTTGGGAGAAGTTGGAACTGTTACACCTGCTCCTCCTCAACTGAAATTCTCTTGATCTATCTAGCTCACTATTTGTTAATCATTATTTATATCAACTGAAAATAATACTTGTGTTGTTTGTATTAACAGATGGATACTTTTCTTGACATTGGGCCTTTTGATGATAACATGTTGATTTCAAATCACTCCCATCGAGCTCGATATATTTAGGCAATGCATAAGGTTGCGAGTTTATCATTTCGTCGTGGTGCGACCCTGCAAGATGTTTTATCTCCCGTGATTCAGTAGATATTAGCAGTGGCTGGGTTTCTGTGGGTTCATTTGATCGGGAGAGTACAGTATGACTGGGCTTTTGTTTGAGGCGTTGATTGAGAGATGGCGTCCGGAAACCCATATTTTCCACCTCCATGTTGGTGAGATGACTATTACGTTACAAGATATCGGGATGCTTTCCGGGTTGCCGATTGATGGGTTACCTGTTACCGATTCAAATTTGCCCGTGCTTCCAGATTAGCAGATCTTATGTGTGGAGCTTATGTGCAGAGCTTTTAGGTGTTATCCCACCTGATGCAGCGTTTGATTGATGCAGTATAAAGCTTAAGTGGCTTAAGAAACAATTTTATGAGTTTGGTAGCCTTCCCGGTTATTCCCCCCCCCCCCTCATACCTGGTTGATAGGTATACGCGTGCCTACATTTTGCTAGCCCTTGGGGCTACTGTGATGCCTGATCGTACTAATAGTAAGGTGAAGTTGTTTTATCTCCCTTTGCTTAGAGATATTGAGAGGATACACATATACAACTGAGGTAGTGGGTGTTTAGACTTTTTATATAGGGAACTTTGTTGTGCCACTCACCCCGATACTAGCCAGAGTGTGGTGGATTTCTGAATATCCTGTAGGTATGCTATAACATTTTAATTAAACGTAATGATGTTGTTGGTTTTTTTTTATTTGAAATCATATGTTTCGAGTAGTATTTGATATATATATATATATATATATATATATATATATATATATATATATATATATATATATATATATATATATATATATATATATATATATATATATATATATATATATATATATATATATATATATATATATATATATATATTATTGATACAACTTTGGGCATGGGGTAGGTTGATATGTACGCAACCTATTTCTCTTAGGCCAAATGATGATCAGGGCAACCTTCCCTTGTGATGCAGTTATACATTTATAAACGAATTTTCCATCTGAAATGATCTTGTCACCTAATACATTTTGAAATTGTTGACTTATACTTCTCCATTTATTGAATTTCAGGTGAATTGGACGGTTATCTTTTAAATATGTTAATGCACACAACTTTCGCAGCTATCAAGATCAGTCGGTGAAATTGACTGATGATCAGGTATTGTGGATGCCATATAGAGATCGGCGGGCTCCAGCTTATTATCATCAGGGAGAGGCTGTTTGGATGTCTAGAGTCCCTCTGAACTGTTTTGAGAAGGTAGAGTGGCACCACCCAAATCGTGTGTTGAGGCAGATCGGCATGCTGCAGGGGATCCCACAACTATGTGACACAGGGGAGGAGTTGCACAAGGTTGACCGCCGCGGGAACAACCATGTCCATTGGAGTACCCGACACCAACGATATATAGCAGCTTGGGAACAACGGCGGGATAGAGTGGTATATGGGTAGATGGGGTATGCGGTCACGCATTATACTCATCCATACATGATTTGATATAGGAAAATCATGTACATGTTTGTCCAAAACCCATTACATATAGAGGAGGTTGGTTATCGACAGTGTTCTAAAAGACCCCGTCTAAGGGCGCCTAGGCCCCGCCTAGGCGCTAGGACCCTCTTCAACGCCTAGTTCTAAGCCCCGCCTAGGTCCCGACTAATCCCGACTAGTCCCCGCCTAGGCGCTAGGCCCGGCTCTGCCGCCTAGCATCCGCCTAGCGCTTTTTAGAACCTTGATTATCGGAAGATAGCCCCTTTCTTGGAGGGTTTGGTAAGCATTTATTAATCTTTTCTCATTATTTTTACCTTACTTTTTTTTACTTCAATTTATTAATGTATGCTATAAAAACAGGTGCAAAACCTACATCGTGTTCATGTGACCAACGAAGTCGACATTACTAGGGATGAGGAGCAGCGAAGTCTGTCGTGTTCGTCCCAATTTGAGATGCGGAGGCTTATTAGAGATACTCTCACATATGTGAGAGAGCAGCAGCGACTTGTGGATGATCCACCTTCGATACCAGTTTATCGCGCCCAGGGTGTGGCATCTAGATAGCCTCAGACACGTGGACATGATTCACCCAGATAGGTACAGGCATAGGCACAACTCGGGATGAACTTACATGATGAGGCAGATCCCGAGCCTCACATCGAGCCAGAGCCAAATCCTCACATCAACACCCAGCCAGATGGACTATTTGATTGGCCGTTATAGTGAACAGTTACTCAGAATTTGGAGGGAGAGGAAAAGATTAGGCTAGAGGTTGAGGAGGGAATTACACCGAGTCAGTTTAGTAGGCTACATTATCCAGATAGTGACGATGATTTTGTAGACCCTCCACCTAGACCCACTATTCCCTTTGGATTATATTCGGGGAGTGGTTTTAGAGTTCTCCATCTACATCTCGGGCTGCGATTCCACCCTTCTCCTATCCGAGTTTGAATTCATCTGGCGGGACTCATTTTGAGGGCGTTACACAAGCTCAGAAGACGAAATTTCAGAGACAGGCTGACATCAGAAAGGGGTCTAGGGCGCGACATCCGGTTAACAAATACACCACATCTTCATATGATAAAACATATGAAAGAAAGAAGAAGTGAGACATGATTAGTTTATTAGTTTTTGTAAAAGCTTATACTTCTATCATCAGATTGTGATGGCTATTTGTAGTATTTTTTGTTTTTTTATAATGGGTTTTATTGGCTTTTGAAAGTTTAAGTTTGTGCATTTGTTGTTGTATACATGGGTATTTTTGGTTTTTGATATGTACATGTTTTATTGTTGCAGGTGGGCAGATTGTGGTAATCTGTTGTAATTGTTTATGTCAAACCAACTAGCTAAACCATTTAGCGAGTTCAAGTAAAATAGCCAAGCCATTTAGCGAGATCAATTGAAATCGCCATTTCATTTAGCGAGTTCACTAAAACTCGCTAATTCAAATAGCGAGTTTGGCTGGATAGAAACACTTACAGAAGATTCATCATAATCTGTCAAAACTAATTGTTAAAATACAGTGTGCAAAAATTATAAGAAACTAAAAAAAACTACACAAACTGCAAAAACAATACATAATAGTCCATACAGTTAGGAAAAACTTAACTCAAATAGAAATTACATGAAAATAATTTTATTGCCTATTAGTTGGACAACTACGACGATTGTGACCTTATTACTTACATGTTGAACATTGAGTCTTTCGTTTATCTGTTTGAAAGTTAGTAGAGTTTCGAAACCGTCTTGATCTAGACCTTCTGGATTTCACAGAACGTCGAAGGTTGAGATTAGGGAAAAAGCGTGGCACCAAATCATCAACACCCCACTAGTCCTCATGGTGTATTGGTTCAAATGTTCCCTTCCAGGAATGAGTTGTGCTCTTTCTTACCCTGAACCGCTGATTGGTTCTATTATGGTACCTTGTTATTCCAAATTGCGCCTCGTTATTGTCAAAAATGAGTATTCCTTAAGCAATTTCGTCTTTCTCTGGATCCCAAATTGGAAAACTGGGTTGATTATGAGAATCAATCAAGCCTTCTTCTTGTCGAGCAATATCACTGTAAATACGATAATTTACTCTCTTATACCTCTGATTTTTTGGTGCTTCATAATGAACCAAATGTGTTTCAAGTCATCATCAATCAGGCCATCATCACCATCCCCCAAATCTATATCAGAATCACTACTACACTCTTCATATCCATCATCAACATCATCTAGTAATGCATCGTCATCTGTGTCTTCTTCTTCTTCATAATCTTCATCATCTTCTGAATTCTCATCATTATAGAATAATTTCGGCATGCCACATCATCATAATTTAGTGTTTGGGTTGATACAATTGTTTGTGTACTCGGACCGATCCTTACATCACGATATCAACTTGGTGAATACCCATAAAAGGTCTCAGTATTACGTGTTTCAAACTCTTAATAACGTTGATTTTCAATCAATTTGATGACCACATACAATTGCAAATTACTCCGCCCACCATATTTAGCAGAAACATCGAATATTATATCCATACTCGCATCATCTTCAATACGAAAAGGAAAGTACTCACCAATACCTCTATCAAATGAATGGGGACATCTACAAATGATTTCAACTCATATTGTCTCTGATTCACACCCATCGCTTTATATAACTTATCAAACAATTTATTATATCTCCATCTACAATGAGCCTAATCACACATTTCGGCCCTTTCTGAAAATGAGTACCATCAAATGGACAATCATCATCACCTCCCAAATATCACATGAACATGAGTGAATCTCCATTCATTTTCAACTCTACATTACAAAATCAAAGTGTTAAAACATTCAAAAACCTAATTTTAACATACGTATCTATAATGCACGAACACACACAAAAAAAAATTAACTCTATATATAAACACAAGTATATAGAATGATTGAGATGTTGAAAATTTACCTTGATTTGTAATATTAACTAATTATGAATTTGAAAGATGTAAAAATTGAGTTTTTTCGCAACTCTCTTCTCCCTTTCTCAACAATTATGTGTGTGTTTAGGGTTTGCAAAAAATCTATCCTCAACCTTATCTGAAAAAACCAAATCTGCTTAAACTTGATAAACCATTTAGCGAGTTTAATATTTAATAAAAACATTTATAATACGGATAATAGACTGGAAATTAAAAAAAAAAAACTCGCTATATGGTTCAACGGAAAAATTGAACTCGCCATATTAAGTTGCGAGTTTTAAAAAATGAATATTTTGGTAAATAGTTTAGAATGATTGTTATTTTGAAATATATTTTTAAAGGAAATATTTTGATTAAAAAAATCCAGTTAGGAGGTAATAGGAGGCTGTAGCTGACAAGATTTGACTTTTACAAGGAAACTTTTCTCAAATAATTTATTTTTAAAATAATAAATCTCAAAATGACAAACCTTTGAAACTATTTACCAGAATGGCCATTTTTTGAAACTTGATAGACCGTGTAGCGAGTTTAAAAATTCACTCGTTAAAATTCGCTATATGAAGTAGTGAGTTTAGTATAAATAACGTAATTAAGATTTAGAGAATTCGCTAATTAGTTTAGCGATTTTAAATGTGAACTCGCTATTTGGTGTAGCGATTTTAAAGGTAAACTCACTAATTAGTGTAGCGAGTTCAAGCGAGAAAGAGATAAGGATTGCAGATTGGGGATTCATATGTTCCATATCCAAACTTTCACAAATTCAAAATAGTTGGAAAAAAAGGCCAAATTTCTTTAATTTCAGAATTGTTAAAGACTAATAATCAAGGTAAATCAACATCATATTAATCATTGTTTTCACTTGTGTTTGAACATATAAATTAAAGTTTTTATTGTGTTTTAGTACATTATAGATATAAATGTTAAAATTAGAGTTTTAAAGGTTTTAACACTTTGATTTTGTAATATAGGGTTAAAGATAAATGGTGGTTCACTCATTTTTATGTGCTATTTGGGAGGCAATGATGAACAACCATTTGATATTCCTCATTTTCAGAAAGGGCCGAAATGTGCAATTAGGGGTCATTGTAGATGAATATACAATGAATTGATTGATGAGTTATATAAAAAGATGGGTGTAGATCGGACACAATATGATTTGAAAGTTATTTATAGATATCCCCATTCCTTTGATAGCGGGATTGGTGAGAACTATCTTTTTCGTATTGAAGATGATGCGGGTATGGATATTATGTTTGATATTTTTTGCTAAATTTGGGGGGATGAGTAATTTGCAGCTGTATGTGGTCGTAAAATTGATTGAAAATCGACATTATGAAGAGTTTGAAACACGTATTACAGAGACCATTTATGGGAATTCACCAAGTTGTAACCGTGATGCAGGGGTTGGCCCAAGTACACAAATATTTGTATCAACTCAAACATCAAATTATGGTAATATTGCATGCCCAAATGATCTAGTTGATGATGATAATTCTGAAGATGATGTAGATTATGAAGAAGAAGAAAAAGACACAGATGTAGATGCAATGCTAGACGATATTGATGATGAATATCAAGAGGGTAGTAGTGATTCTGATATAGATTTGTGAAAGGGTGATGATGGGCCGATTGATGATGACGTGAAAACACATTTGGTTCATTATGAGCCGATTGACCACAAGTTGAGTTAAAAACCACTAAATTTTCTCAATTTCAACTACCATATTTTTGAATAAACCCTAATTTTCAAGAAATAATGACCAAAATCAAAGCAAAATAAAGCACAATGAAGAAAGAAAAAGCTTGGTTGTTGATCATTACTTACAATGACGAAATTGAAGAATGAAAAACTTGAATGTTGATGGAGATGACAATGACAATTACTTCTTTTTCTTCTTCCTTCTGCTTAAACACTTAATTTTTTTTTGTGTTTTACTGTCTGTAACCCGACATAGTGTAGAACTGTTTCGTTTAAACTCGTTACATCATATAGCGAGTTTCGTTAAGGCCTAAATTCGCTAAATGGTGTAGCAAGTTTGTTAATAATAAAATTAGTTTAATTACGCCCATTCCCTAATTGCTTTACTTATTAAACTTGCTATTTGGTGTAGCGAGTTTCAACGGATAAATTTATAAACTCGCTACATCAAGTAACGAGTTTCAAAAAGTTAGTCATTTTGAAAAATAGTTTCAAATGTTGGTTATTTTGAGAATCAATATTTAAAAAAGGAATTAATTGAGAGAGAAAATCCTTTTACAAGTGAGTTTTTTTTTTTCTTTTTCAAATAAGAATTATAAGACTAGCTACAGCGGTGACCCTCAAGGGAGGGTCACGGGATAGGACAAACAACAAATGAAAAAAAAAAAAATTGGAAAGTCACCATTTTTCTTTGCCCGGGCAACTGGCCGACCGAAAGGTTGGGTCAGGTTGTTTCAATTATTTTGCCACATGTCACCCAATAATTGGGTGGCATGTTTTTATATAAATATATTTTTAAAATTAATATATTTTATATAATTATATAAAATAAAAAAATAAAAATATATCAAAATTCATAATTTTTTTTATCTATAAATACAACCTAATTTTTTTACAAACAACCTACAACTCTCTTTTTCTCTACATATTCTCCATCACACTTCTATTTCTTCATTGTGATGGATCCAAATCACCCCAACTATTATCAGGGTTCCGAAAATTTTCCAAACTTTGGATCTTACTTCCACACACAAAATTTTCCAAACTCAGAAGGTGTACAAAATTCTCAATATTATCAAAATTCTCAATTTTCTCCAAACCTCACTCAAAATCCTACCTCTGAAGAACTTCCCACGAGAGAAAATGTCTCTCGCAATTTGTTTGGGAATGTTCAACACCCAAAACAAAATCAGAAAGGAGCAAAGAATATAAGTTGGTCTATGAAAGAAGATGTAGCTCTTATGTCAGCTTATATCTTTGTTAGCGAAGATAGTGTATGCGGAAAAAACCAAAAAAGGTTGCGTTGTGGTCACGTGTACACAAATTGTATCACGAAACTCAAGCAGAAAATCCAGACGAGCTCAACCCAAGAAATATCGAATCACTAAAAGGTCGTTTTAAATGACTTAATGAAACTGTAGGCAAATGGGTTGCGGCTCTGGAAGAAGCAAATCGTAGGAAAAGAAGTGGAATGAGCCAGAAGATATTGAAATGGAAGCTCATACAATTTATGAAGCGGGTGGCGGAAAATTTCAAGACTTGATTGTTTACAATGATGTTATGAGTAAACATCCAAGGTGGGCTGTAACGTCTCATCGTGATGCAAGACGGTCTCGTCTTGAAGATGATGTGAACGATGATCAAGAAAGTGGTGGCAAAGACGAAAAGATCAAGGACTTCGAAGATGATGTGAACGATGATCAAGAAACTCCAACTCTGAAGGTTCAACTATGTCTCGTCCAACTGGTATAGATAAGTCAAAAAAGAAAGCAAAAGGTAAGGCAACACAATCTGAATCTGAATCTGAAGTGGCTGCAGAACTTCGTGCATTGAGACTCACCAAATCCAATGAATATTCATTAATTGCTGAGAAACTCGAATTGGAGCGCCAAAAGCTACAAATGAATTCCTTGAAGATGGAAAAAAGAATGTGGAACACATTACTGGCGAAAGATAAGCTATCTCCAGAGGATGAAGAGATGAAACGCCGACTAATTGACCTTGTGTTCGGGAAAACTTGAATTAATGTTTAAATTGCCATTGTGTTTAGGCAAACTTAAATTATGTGTGATGTGTGGTGTGTGATATGTGTTTTCCTCAAATAAATTATGTGTGATGTGTGAGATATGTTTTCCTCTCTTTCTCTCTACAAACACTGCATACACACATGCATTGGATTCTTTCTATCACATGCATTGTCTCTCTCTTTTTCTCTGCAAACACTGCCCACACACATGTCATTGGATTCTTTCTCTCTGCACACACATGCAAATATTATGATGATGTTTGAATTCTTTCTCTCTTTCTCTCTTTTTCTCTGCACACACACATGCAAATACTATTCATATTTTGGATTCTTTCTCTCTTTCTCTCTGCACACACACATGAAAATATTATTCATCTTTTGAATTCTTTCTCTCTTTCTCTCTTTTTCTCTGCACACACATGCAAATACTATTCATATTTTGGATTCTTTCTCTCTTTCTCTCTGCACACACACATGTCATTGGATTCTTTCTCTCTTTCTCTCTTTCTCTCTGCACACACACATTCAAACCTTATACATATGTCTTCTTTCTCTCTGCAAAATAAACTCACTCAAAATTCTCAATATTTGTCCATAGTATTACTTCTTTTACCATATTTTACCATTTCACTTCAGAAAAATGTCTGCTAACTCTCACTCTTCAGTAGAATCAGACTCAAGTTCTGATCGAACTTCCTCAATACTCTACTGCACGCATTGCAAGTTTGTCGACTTATATGGTTAATAGAGATCAACTTCGCAACAGAGAGGCTCATAGCGCTCTTCAGAATGATTTGATTGAGCACATATGGGAGAAATTCGGCACTAATAATTGAATATGTAATTTGCATATTATGTATGCGTAATTTAAAATTCAAGTGTTGTATTTGTAACTTTTATAATTTATTTTTGATTTTATTTTATCTATTTTATTTTCATTTTGTTGTCAAGTAAATTATGAATTTATAATTGTATGGGTAATTATTTTTAATGATTGTACGGGTAATTTTAGAAATATTATTACTAATACATTATATAAAAAAATAAAATGATAATTATATAAAATAAAAAAATAAAAAATATATCAAGTAAATTATAAATTATGAATTTATAATTGTATGGGTAATTATTTTTAATAATTGTACGGATAATTCTAGAAATATTATTACTAATATATTATTTTAAAAAAAATAAAAGGATAAGTATTTTAGATAAGTTGGAGTAAAGAGAAATAAATATTTTATTAAAAGGTTGGGTTGGGGTTAGGTCACTAATGGGAGTATAAATTATATAAGATTGGGGTTGCGTATATGAAAGTGAGAGAAATTAATATTTTAATAGAGGTTGGGTTGGGTCAGGGTCACTGATGGGGATGGTAGACTAGCTACAGCGGTGACCATCAAGGGAGGGTCACGGGATAGGACAAACAACAAATGAAAAAAAAAATTGGAAAGTCACCATTTTTCTTTGCCCGGGCAACTGGCCGACCGAAAGGTTGGGTCAGGTTGTTTCAATTATTTTGCCACATGTCACCCAATAATTGGGTGGCATGTTTTTATATAAATATATTTTTAAAATTAATATATTTTATATAATTATATAAAATAATAAAATAAAAAATATATCAAAATTCATAATTTTTTTTATCTATAAATACAACCTAATTTTTTTACAAACAACCTACAACTCTCTTTTTCTCTACATATTCTCCATCACACTTCTATTTCTTCATTGTGATGGATCCAAATCACCCCAACTATTATCAGGGTTCCGAAAATTTTCCAAACTTTGGATCTTACTTCCACACACAAAATTTTCCAAACTCAGAAGGTGAACAAAATTCTCAATATTATCAAAATTCTCAATTTTCTCCAAACCTCACTCAAAATCCTACCTCTGAAGAACTTCCCACCAGAGAAAATGTCTCTCGCAATTTGTTTGGGAATGTTCAACACCCAAAACAAAATCAGAAAGGAGCAAAGAATATAAGTTGGTCTGTGAAAGAAGATGTAGCTCTTATGTCAGCTTATATCTTTGTTAGCGAAGATAGTGTATGCAGAAAAAACCAAAAAAGGTTGCGTTGTGGTCACGTGTACACAAATTGTATCACGAAACTCAAGCAGAAAATCCAGACGAGCTCAACCCAAGAAATATCGAATCACTAAAAGGTCGTTTTAAACGACTTAATGAAACTGTAGGCAAATGGGTTGCGGCTCTGGAAGAAGCAAATCGTAGGAAAAGAAGTGGAATGAGCCAGAAAGATATTGAAATGGAAGCTCATACAATTTATGAAGCGGGTGGCGGAAAATTTCAAGACTTGATTGTTTACAATGATGTTATGAGTAAACATCCAAGGTGGGCTGTAACGTCTCATCGTGATGCAAGACGGTCTCGTCTTGAAGATGATGTGAACGATGATCAAGAAAGTGGTGGCAGCACGAAAAGATCAAGGACTTCTGAAGATGATGTGAACGATGATCAAGAAACTCCAACTCCTGAAGGTTCAACTATTTCTCGTCCAACTGGTAGAGATAAGTCAAAAAAGAAAGCAAAAGGTAAGGCAACACAATCTGAATCTGAATCTGAAGTGGCTGCAGAACTTCGTGCATTGAGACTCACCAAATCCAATGAATATTCATTAATTGCTGAGAAACTCGAATTGGAGCGCCAAAAGCTACAAATGAATTCCTTGAAGATGGAAAAAAGAATGTTGAACACATTACTGGCGAAAGATAAGCTATCTCCAGAGGACGAAGAGATGAAACGCCGACTAATTGACCTTGTGTTCGGGAAAACTTGAATTAATGTTTAAATTGCCATTGTGTTTAGGCAAACTTAAATTATGTGTGATGTGTGGTGTGTGATATGTGTTTTCCTCAAATAAATTATGTGTGATGTGTGAGATATGTTTTCCTCTCTTTCTCTCTGCAAACACTGCACACACACATGCATTGGATTCTTTCTATCACATGCATTGTCTCTCTCCTTTTCTCTCTTTCTCTCTGCAAACACTGCATACACACATGTTATTGGATTCTTTCTCTCTTTCTCTCTGCACACACACATGCAAATATTATGATGATGTTTGAATTCTTTCTCTCTCTCTCTCTCTTTTTCTCTGCACACACACATGCAAATACTATTCATATTTTGGATTCTTTCTCTCTTTCTCTCTGCACACACACATGCAAATATTATTCATCTTTTGAATTCTTTCTCTCTTTCTCTCTTTTCTCTGCACACACACATGCAAATACTATTCATATTTTGGATTCTTTCTCTCTGCACACACACATGTCATTGGATTCTTTCTCTCTTTCTCTCTTTCTCTCTGCACACACACATTCAAACCTTATACATATGTCTTCTTTCTCTCTGCAAAATAAACTCACTCAAAATTCTCAATATTTGTCCATAGTATTACTTCTTTTACCATATTTTACCATTTCACTTCAGAAAAATGTCTGCTAACTCTCACTCTTCAGTAGAATCAGACTCAAGTTCTGATCGAACTTCCTCAATACTCTACTGCACGCATTGCAAGTTTGTCGACTTATATGGTTAATAGAGATCAACTTCGCAACAGAGAGGCTCATAGAGCTCTTCAGAATGATTTGATTGAGCACATATGGGAGAAATTCGGCACTAATAATTGAATATGTAATTTGCATATTATGTATGCGTAATTTAAAATTCAAGTGTTGTATTTGTAACTTTTATAATTTATTTTTGATTTTATTTTATCTATTTTATTTTCATTTTCTTGTCAAGTAAATTATGAATTTATAATTGTATGGATAATTATTTTTAATGATTGTACGGGTAATTTTAGAAATATTATTACTAATACATTATATAAAAAAATAAAATGATAATTATATAAAATAAAAAAATAAAAAATATATCAAGTAAATTATAAATTATGAATTTATAATTGTATGGGTAATTATTTTTAATAATTGTACGGATAATTCTAGAAATATTATTACTAATATATTATTTTAAAAAAAATAAAATGATAAGTATTTTAGATAAGTTGGAGTAAAGAGAAATAAATATTTTATTAAAAGGTTGGGTTGGGGTTAGGTCACTGATGGAAGTATAAATTATACTCCCTCCGTCCCGGCCGACTTAGAATTTTTTGAAATGGCACGGGAATTAAGAAAAAGGTAAATGTTGTGAGTATAATTTAAAAATAGGAGAGAGAATGAGTGGAGGGAATAGTAAATTATAATGGTGTTGTGAGTATTAAAATAATGTAGGAGAGAGAATGAGTGGAGAGAATAGTGATTTAAGGTTTCCATTTTAGGCCGTCCTAAGTCGGGTGGGACGCCCAAAATGGCAAAAAGTCCTAAGTCGATCGGAACGAAGAGAGTATAAGATTGGAGTCGTGTATATGAAAGTAAAAGAAACTAATATTTTAATAGAGCTTGGGTTGGGTCAGTGTGGAGATGGTCTAAAGTGAGATTAAACCCTCGAAATTCTTTTTTATTTTCTTCTCCAAGCCTTCTTCTGTATCCCTCCTTTCACCGGAGCCCACAGTCTTTACACCCTTCGCCGATCTGAACTCTTCAGCTCTAAAAACCTTCTTCATCCCTCCTCTGTAATCGTAAGCTCTGATTTTTCTCTCATCCTCTTTAGATAATAATCCATTCTCTTAAGGGTTCCTTGTCAATTTTTAATTCGTTTCCATTACGAAGAGTTATCAAATCCAATTTATAGCCTCATTTTGTAGTGATTCTTCTTGTAAATGTACTTCCTATTCTGTTTGGATTTGAATTTTATGTTTAATTTTTTGATTGTGTTTGGTGTTGTTGGCTAGGTTTTTGAGAATCTGATTCGAGATGTCGAAGGTAGCAGTAGATGGTCCTCCAAAGACTGGATTCAGCTTCGATTTGTGTAGGAGAAATGAAATGTTAATGTCCAAAGGATTGAAACCTTCCTCTTTTCTCAAAACTGGAACTACTATTGTGGGTTTAATTTTCCAAGTATGTTGTTGATGCATATTACCCAATGTTGTTATCTTTAATTTTTTTCTACCATGTTCATTTAATTACTTCGTATGAAATTGGATTTGTTGTTGTTTCGAGTAATGGGGTAAAAGACTGGATGATTATGAATGAGGGTCTTAGTTGACTTGGAGAGTACCTGGAATGATTTGATTACTCTTGGAAGCCTAAATCATAGTTTTAAGCCTTTAATGGTTTGGGACTAGGGAATGTATACAAGATTGAGTAGGATGTTATACAATGAATGCATGATTGGAAGGGGCCTAAAATTTCCTACCTTTTTGTATGGGGAGGACATTGATCTTTTTCTCTGTCGGGGGGGGGGGATAGGGTCTTAAAATTGTTAGAATTTTGCAT
The DNA here is from genome assembly GCA_022495995.1 of Adenophora triphylla var. japonica. Taxonomy (NCBI): domain Eukaryota; kingdom Viridiplantae; phylum Streptophyta; class Magnoliopsida; order Asterales; family Campanulaceae; genus Adenophora; species Adenophora triphylla. Next base: position 129,643 of record JAFEMH010003266.1, on the reverse strand, counting down.
ATCCTTTTTTATTCTTCTTGGGCTTGAAACATTGTTCATAAGTGTTTGGTTATTGTGATTAACATGGATGGCGAGACTTCAGATGAGCACATTTTGATAGTATAATGTCCTGGTAATCGTTGGCTTCTCCTCTTCTTGGGACCCATTGATAAGAAACTTCAACACTGAAGCTTTTGAATTCACTGATTGAGAAAGAAACTTCAACACTGAAGCTTTTGAATTCACTGATTGAGAAAGTGTCTAAGTTTGTAGATGGGTGAAGACCTGTGTATTTCTCCTTGTTGGTAGACTTGATTGATCAAATCCTTTCTTTCTAGTATTTCCGTTTGTTATTTTTCTGTTTCATTAGGATTACGGCGAGAGTAAAGGAGAAGCTTGAGATGACTATGCCAGTTTTTGTGGGTTGGGGCACAAAGCAAAGCAAGAAGCATCTAGTGGGTTGAGAAGAAGTTTCTGGTCCTAATGAGGTGGGGGATGTGGGTTAAGAATTTGGAAACTTTGTTCTTAAGAGCATTTCTCTTGTTGGATAGCATCATCACCCTTTGGAGCATGAGCCTCATCTGCTAGAGGTTTCAGGAGCAAAGGTCCTCAAAGGAATGGTTAAGATGTTGAAATGGGAATCTTTAAGGAACTTTGGTAGCCCAAATATATCAATAATATTATCTTCTCTTACCCCACGGTTTCCCTTTTAAGATTCCGTACTTATGATGAACCTACCCATGGGCTCCTTATGAGGGAGAATGACTCTACTTCCTGAAATCTTGATGACAAAAGAATTGATTGTTTTGCTTGATACCTTCTTGTTTATCGCTTCTCTTAACTCCATTCACAGGTCTTGATTTCCTGACCCCTGTGATACGTATATAGCCAATTACATGAACTCCTTACTTGCTTGTCCCCTCTTCTCCATCACAATTAAATGATTTCATTTGGAAATATAACAGTTACTACTGACTAAAGGCCTGTGGTAAATCATGCTAAATTGATTGAATACTAATGACAGAGACAGACAGAAACACAGGTGCATTTGCCTTCCAATATTCTTTACTTTGGCATTAGTTGGATGTCTAGATAATGTACCTTGAGTCTTGACACTTGATGATGATCATTTTTTTCATTTCCATATGGTGTGAAGCATAAAGTACACCCTTTTTGGGACTGGAGGAAGCAAGGAAAATTTTCTTTCTTCTGTTGAAGAGCTTTTTATTGCTTATCGAGGATTTGTGGGTGGCGAGGACACTTTGAATTCATGGTGATGTTGGGTGTTTGGGTTCTATGTGAGATTAGGCACTCTCTTCTCCCTTCAATGATCTATCATTTCTTTCCTCCTTAGAATCCAGACGTTGACGCTTTTCAGGAATTGCCTATGGCTTAATTATGCAAGGACTGGAGTGCAGTGGTACTTTACCTTGTTTGGTTTTTTCCCACTTTTTCTTTCCCTTTCCCTTTCATTTCATTTTAATTTATTCTTCTGAACGGTGTCTTTATTAACGCATATTTTTGTCCTCATCAGCTATATGATTTCTTTTATCAAATACTATTCATTTCTTTCCACTATAACTATAGCAGTCGTACTCCATCTCACAACCACATCAAGTTACATGGATGCAGCCATTTTCAAGGTCATACTAATCATTTCTTTCCACTATAACTATAGCAGTCGTTTTAGTAAGGGTACTCCTACTGACTGATTAAACATAGTTGTGTTTCCCTCACAACCACAAACAATTCTCACACTTTCCCGTCTTGTAGACATCGTAGTAGTGGATAGAATTATCCGGCCACCAGAAGTCGCAATAGAAAAGTGTATATGACAGTATGTTAAAATAAAATTCCCTCCTAAAAATTTCTAGGTACCCCAGCTCATGAACACCAAGATCATTATTTTTTGATTGACATTGTAAAGTAAGGTTTAAATCAGAGTTCATTTTGTGATTGTTACATGGATGTGATTGAAATTGAACAATTCTTCAGAAATATAGAAGCTTGTTACAATGAATATCAAGAGAAGCTTGAACAAGCTCATCATCGTTCTAGGCTGTTTTATTTTTTTTTGTGTGTGTCTATATTATTATGTTATATAGGGTTGCTTTCTTCCCTCACAATCTTTACTAGACAGACCATAAAATCAACAAACTTGCTCTCACAATCTTTACGAGACACAAAACCATGAAATCAACAAACTTTCAAAAAACTTGTTATTCAATAGTAAAACATCTATTAAAAAACAATCAGGAATAACGTTAAACCATTTGCTAAGAAATTCATAAGCCATAAACATAAAGTAGAATTCGTGGTTTTATCATGTTTTACTATTGAATCAAGCATGTTTTTTTTTTAAAGTTTGTTGATTTCATGGTCTATCTTGTAAGGATTGTGAGAGCAAGTTTGTTGATTTTATGGTCTGTCTAGTAAAGATTGTGATGGGAAGAAAACAACCCTATATAAGCAAACATAATATAAACAAACAAACACAAAAAAGACCCCAGCCTAGAACGATGATGAGTTTGTTCAAGCTTCTCTTGATATTCATTGTATCAAGCTTCTATATTTCTGTAGCATTGTTCAATATAAATCACATCCATGTAACAATCACAAATGAATTCCGATATAAACCTTACTTTACAATGTCAATCGAAAAATGATGATCTTGGTGTTCATGAGCTAGTGTACCTAGAAATTTTTACATTGGATTTTTATCTTAACCTAATGTCAAATACACTTTTCTATTGATACTTCTGGTGATTGGATAATCTATCCACTACGATGTTTACAAGACTGGAAAGTGTGAGAATTGTCTGTGGGTTAAGGAAACACAACTAAGTTTAATCGTCAGGAGGAGTTCCTTTACCGAAACGACCACTATAGTTATAGTGGGAAGAAATGATTATTATGACCTTGAAGATGGCTACATCCATGTTAATCGCAGGCATAGACTCATCAAGTTATTCCCCTCTTCATTAGTTCGTTTTAAACACGATCTTCTAAATCATGTTTAAATTCGCGTCCACGCCTAGGTGCTAGGCCCCGTTTCGCTGCCTAGCGCCCGACTAACAATTTTTAGAACCTTGCTTATAGTACTCAATTGATACATACTAGATAGGGTTGAAGAAACAAATAATATCATGTTCGCTTCATCTTAGGAGGTGAGCCTCAATTACTTGCATTGCAGATAGAAAATTCATTATTGTACAGAATCTTGAGTAAATGGATAAATTTTATAAGTTGATGCGTGATGATGTGAAATCATGACGTCTGGACTGCAGATAACTTGGAAAGTAAGTACTCATCTTCTCTACTGAGTGCGTAATGAGGGTAGAAGTCTTCCAAAGGTGTTGGATAGCCTTGGTGAACGGCCTTTAAAAAGAGGTTACAGGATTACTGAAAGTTGGTGGGTAAACTGAAACATTTACCTATGAGAATATTGCAAACTGAACACAATTGCGCAAAAGCATATATGGCCACATCGGCCGGCATCCTTGTGGTTCAAACCCTGTTCTGTTATGGATATTGTTTTTCATTTCATGATAAACCCTCAATGATCTCAGGAGTTGAGTCAGCATATTGTTGAAACTGATTGCTAGAAATTATCCTCAGTGTTTTCTTAATTTTTCTTCAGGATGGTGTCATTCTTGGTGCAGATACACGGGCAACTGAAGGGCCCATAGTTGCTGATAAGAATTGTGAGAAAATTCATTACATGGCCCCTAATATATATTGCTGTGGAGCAGGAACTGCTGCCGATACAGAGGCAGTGACAGGTACTTTCCAGTCCTTTTGAATGTTAGTGAACCCAAGCGAGAAGCGAGCGAGAAGTTCCTAGAAAAGGCGAATGGCGAGGCGGTTGACAGGCGGCCGAAAGTCGAGCAAGGCGGTAAAATAGAACAAAAGAAATAGTAAAATAATATATATGTAAAATATATTAAACAAAGCTTAAACATGTTAAGAACATGAATATTGCATTAAATAAAGGTCACAATTTCACATGTAATAGCAACTTAACACAACTAAAACACCCAAAAGTGAGAATTCTGAGACAAAAAACACATTTTATGTTCAAATCCGTAAACAAGTAGTCGTTGAAAAGCGTGAAAACAGGTGAATTCGAATATATAATTTCAAATGTATATTTCCATTACTAGAGATGAACATAAGATATAGTTAAAACTTCAAATAACAAAGGAGACCCAAAGTAAAGCGAAAAAACAAATTAAATTAGTAAACATATTAAAATTTGCAAACCTCTCTTTAAATAAATTGAATAAAGCAAGCTATTTGTAGTATTTTTATCCCACTTCTTTGTCGTCGTTCTAATTTCTTATTTATCACACTTATTTTCTTTTGATCGCTCGAGAGAAATTATGGATATCTTTCTTTCTCATGTACGTCACAAGCTATCTTTACTCCATATTATCCCAAAACAACGCATTGGGTAAGTTAAATTATTAAAACTAGAATTACAAAATGACCTAGTTTAGTACGAAACATACGCCTAGTATGCCTTTTGACAAAGACGGGCTTTTCACGCCTCTCACCATAACCAAGAAACGCCTCGCCTGGCCTAAAAGGCGCACAACAGCCAGCCATAAAATCAAAAGGCGGTCGACCCCTAAAGGCGTCAAAACGGCGAGGCGGGCGAGCATAGTTGTTAAAGGCGAAAGACGAGAGGCGGGCGAGAAGATCCTAGAAAAGGCGAATGGCGAGGCGGTTGAAAGGCGGCCGAAAGGCGAGCAAGGCGGTAAAATAGAACAAAAGAAATAGTAAAATAATATATATGTAAAATATATTAAACAAAGCTTAAACATGTTAAGAACAAGAATTTTGCATTAAATAAATGTCACAATTTCACATGTAATAGCAACTTAACACAACTAAAACACCCAAAAGTGAGAATTCTAAGACAAAAAACACATTTTATGTTCAAATCAGTAAACAAGTAGTCGTTTAAAAGCGTGAAATAGGTGAATTCGAATATATAATTTCAAATGTATAATTCATACCTAGTGATGAACATAAGATAGAGTTAAAACTTCAAATGACTAAGGAGACCGAAAGTAAAGAAAAAAAACAAATTAAATTAGTAAACATATTAAAATTTGCAAACCTCCCTATAAAAATTTGAATAAAGCAAGCTATTTGTAGTGTTTTTGTCCCACTCCTTTGTCGTCGTTCTAATTTGTTATTTATCACACTTAATTTCTTTTGATCGCTCGAGAGAAACTATGGATATATTTCTTTCTCATGTACGCCACAAGCTATCTTTACTCCATATTATCCCAAAACAACGCATTGGGTAAGTTAAATTATTGAAACTAAAATTACAAAATGACGCAGCTTAACATTATACATACGCCTATTATGCCTTTTAACAAAGTCGGACTCCTCACGCCTCTCACCGTAACCAAGAAACGCCTCGCTCGGCCTAAAAGGCGCACAACAGCCTGTCATAAAACCAAAAGGCGGTCGACCCCTAAAGGCGCCAAAACGGCGAGGCGGGCGAGAGAGGCGCTAGCCTTTCGCAACTATGCGGGCGAGAGAGGCGCTAGCCTTTCGCAACTATGAGTGGACCTTAGGTCTGGTAATCTTACATTTGAACAAAATCTTTTCCGTCAAAGAATTACAAAAAATCTCATACTATCTATTATTTTACATGTGATGAGTAGACACTATCAGCTCACAGCTGAAGCTACACCGCTATCATACTGGTCGGGACTCAAGGGTGGTGACAGCACTTACGCTTCTGAAGTCTCATCTCTTCAGGTAAAGATACTTGTTTAGATAATTTTTCTAGAAATATATTGTTCTTTGTGAAAAATTATCTTTAAAATTCCTAGTTATTTTCTTTTCTTAGATATCAAGGTCATGTATCGGCTGCCCTAGTTCTTGGCGGAGTCGATGTAACCGGTCCGCATCTGCATACTGTGAGTGAATATCAATTGATGTTTGGATATCTTTGTTTCCATCATAAAAGTGCCTAAATGCTGAATATCACTTTACAGATTTACCCTCATGGATCAACGGACACTCTTCCATATGCAACAATGGGTTCTGGTTCTCTTGCCGCTATGTCAATCTTTGAATCAAAATATCGTGAAGGGCTGAGTGTAAGTTCTATTGGAATGTAATCTGAGAACTTGTTCTTTTCTATATGTAACATATTTTCATTTCTCAACTTTCCTTTTATCATTTCCATCTTTGATTATCCCCTTGTTTTGATAGTACTGAGGGGTGGGGCTACCCCTGTACTTACTGGGGCAGCTGCCCCGGCCCCCCCCTTGTTTTTTCAAATGTACCTTTTTAAGTACCACAAAATTTTGTAAATTCTGCTTTCAAATGTACCATTTAAGTACCACAAATTTTTGTAAATTATGCTATTTATGCTTAAAAATTACAAAATTTCCCCCTTTTAACAAAGAAAAATTAGCACTATTTTGAAATTTAACCCCCCCCTCCCTTAAACTAAATTTAGGTATTTCATTAGAATATTACATAATCAAAAATAATCTTCCCCATTTATAAAAATTTCTGGCGCTAGCACTACTGATTCAGCTGTTGAATCAGTATATATTTTGGAATAATTGAATGTTGAAACATCTTTACAGAGGGATGAAGGAGTAAAGTTGGTAGCAGAGGCTATATGCTCAGGTATATTCAATGACCTGGGAAGTGGAAGTAATGTGGATATTTGTGTGATAACCAAGGTTTGTTGCTTCGTCCTGAATTTACTGTTCATATTGATATCCCCCGTCTTATGGTTTCTTGGTAAAATGACTTTGAATAACTTTTGATGCTATACCTACTTTACAGGGGCATAAAGAGTACCTGCGAAATTACATGTTGCCAAATCCTCGCACTTTTGTCAGTTCAAAAGGTTACTCGTTCTCCAAAAAGACTGGTTAGTGAATCTATCTTGAACAAGTTGATATGCACTTATCAGGTTCAGACTTAACATGTCAGTGACATTTTGTATATTTTATTGGTCTGCTGGTTTTTCTTCAATTTCCTATCTTCTATCACTGTCCCGGAATAAATGTCAGCACTTTCCATTTTGGTTCGTCCCAAAATAAATGTTACATTTCTGAATTTGGAAATAGTGCAAGAGCAATTTTTCCATTGTACAAACAATGTACCAGCAAGTAAAGCACATTCCTTACAAACTTAAATGCGACATTTGTTTCGGGACGGAGGGAATTATATAGTACTCTTGCTAGCCTCAGTTAATCATAAATGTGATCTTAGAACCCAATTTGCTTCTATAGTACAGAGGCCATAAATCAGCCAGTCCAATATTTTTCTTTAACAAGTGTTCTAAAAATCGATCTAGGCGGCTGCCGGCCGCTGCGATTTCCTTCAAGGCAGAGAGATTAGGCGTTGGGTGAGTCTAGGCGGAGCTAGGTGGGATTGGGCAGAGCTAGGTGGGGATTAAAGCTGATTTACCTGGTGGAGGTCTGGAGGATACGGGATGGTGAGACAGTGGCTGGCGGTGGTGAGGCAGATGTAGTGAGAAATGACGGAGGAGAGAAAGAATGGTGTGCTGCCTCCTCATTTTCTCTCTAAAAGAAATGGAGGTGTACTTATCTGTTAGTAGTAAACAGACGAGAGGTGAGAGGGAGGGTAAAGGTTGGATTTTGAGAGTTGAAAATAGCATGGGAAAGGCAAAAGGGAGAGTTTAAGCTGCATATTGGGAATTGGGATTAATGTGGAATACAACTGTACTCGACCCCTCACACCTCTGTACTAAGACCAAGACTTGTACCCAGCTTAATTGAACTTTTCATTGACTAGGAATATTGTTAAAATAATTATTAGTTGTATATTTTAAGTAATAATAATTTAAATCAATGTAAAGTTATATATACAATGAGAATATTATTTTTATTATTGAGATAGGAAAAGGCCAAAATCTAAAAAAAAACGCGTTTTTTCTTAAGCTTAGAAAAAACGTGTTTTGTTTCCCTCGCTAGTGCCAGTGTTAGTGTAAAAAAGTGTCAGTGTTAGTGTAACAAAGTGCCAGTGTAAATAGTGTCAGTGCATGTATATTAAGTGTCAGTGTAAAAAAGTGTCAGTGTTAGTGTAGCAAAGTGCCAGTGTTAGTGTAACAAAGTGCCAGTGTAAAGAGTGTCAGTGCATGTATATTAAGTGTCAGTATAAAGAGTGCCAGTGTAGGGTAAAAAAGTGTCGTATTAGTATAAAAAAGTGTCAGTGTGAAGAGTGCCAGTGTATGTATTATTAAGTGCCGGTGTAAAAATGGTTTTTCCTTAAGCTTAGAAAAAAACGTCTTTTTTATAAGACCAACTCTAGGAAAAGTTTAATAAAAAATTGAAAAATACAGCAAATTCTCGGCCCCGCCTATGCCCCACCTAGGCGCTAGGCCCAACTCCGACGCCTAGTGGCCGCCTAGCAATTTTTAGAACCTTGCTTGTTACCACTTAAATGTAACCCAATGGTGTTATTGACATGGGTAATTTTGACGGTAATGGAGCTACACGGGCTAATAGGGGCAAATTGGCCCAATTGATTAAAAAATCTATTGCAAATATCCTAAGAAATTGGGGGTTTTAGTGCAATTTATCAAAGCTTCCCCCCCCCCTCCCCCCTTTTGTGTAAAGAAAAAAAAAGCACTTAATTCTTTTTTGCCTCCTAATTAGTGAAAATGATTCTGCCCCACTTTAGAGAATTTTCTGGCTCCGTTACTGAATTTTTATACATGAATTAAGTTATGGCGGTGAACTAGTAAGTCATAAGGTAAAGCACCTTTTTTTATTCTTTGCATGTTGTTCCGCTTTCTTGAAAGAATTATTATTGTCCTCAGTTTTCATGTCAGTATTGTATCTCTGTTTCAATTCTCTCTTGTTTCACAATTTGTATATGGTTTGTGCCAAGACTTAGTATAATAAGTACTCCCTCCGTCCCATAAAGATAGAACCATTTGACTGTTTAAAGTTTATTTACATCACCATCCTTGATGAAGTTTAGTTATTACTCCGTTACTCCCCTAGCAATTGTTCTCATTGGACACTACTCTCCCTCTTCATCCTTGTTGGGTAACAATGGAAGTTTAATGATTTTAACCTATCAATTTTGGAAACGGGACTATCTTTTTGGGAGAAACAAAAATGATAAATAAGATTATCATTTTGGGACGGAGGGAGCGTATTCTAATTCCAGGTGTTGTGGTTGCAGAGGTTTTGTTGACGAAGGTGACACCATTGACAAAGATGGTGGAAGTAATTGAAGTTGGAGACGCAATGGAAGAATGAGGGACGGATATCAAGTATCAATCGTTGAGGGACCGTAGATGTTCATGTTGTTGAGATCTTTCAATGACATTTGTTGTTTCTTTCTTTGTACTCTTGTCTAACTTTCGATTACTGGTCTTGTCATGAAGACAACATGTAGTACAACTTCTTAAGCATTGAGTGGCTAACTTTTGATGCGTTAATTTGTACCCAACTTTGCCTATTGGTGGTCACTTCTTTCATGAAAGCTACTTTAATAATTTCAATAAGATTTTAACTTTCAAATTGAAATAGAATTTTATAAAAAATTTAATTGGAGGGAGAGAGATTATGAATTCTCTACTCCTTCAACTACATACAACTAACATTCTAAATTATCATTCTTCATTTTAATCACTCTTGTTTTGTTTTAGTTTTAGTTTTTGTTTTAAACCATTGTATTCAAAAATATACGTTTACTATTCTTAAACCCTTAATCACATTTAAATTTGTTAACAAAAACTAATATTAAACCCGTGCTAGTACTAACCCTCGTGCCAGGGGCACAAAGTGACGCTTACCCACTTGCTGTTATATGAAATTCATTTTTTCTTTCTTTAATCGAAATCGTCGTGCTAGTAAAAAAATATCATATCCCAAAAAAGTGATTTAAACTAAGTTTTTATTTATTATTATAACAAAAAGTAAAAAAAATATATGAACAATAAATAATAAAAAAAATAAAATCCTTGATTATCGATAAGTAAATAATAATAAAAAATCATGTAGTAAAAATATTCCTATTGATTATCATTTTTAAAGATCCGAAGTTGATCCAATTATTTGTTTGACAGCAGTTGATCCAATTGTTAGAAAAATCAATTCATTCTAATTAAATAATTATCTTTAATAATTAAGTACTAAACCCTGGGTGTATAGATTGCAGAGAATATATGCATGATTTTGGTGGAGTGCATAACTACAGTCTGTACTTGACAAAAAAATAATTAAATAATTATCTTTATTAATTAAGTACTCCCTCCGTCTCAAAATATTTGTTCCATTTGACTTTTTATTGAATTTTGACCACAAATTTATGAGAGATTAATCATGTTTATGAAATTTTAAAAGTTGTTGTTGATAATATTATTAATGGTGAATCAATAGGAATTTTTAGAATTTCATGAACATAATTAAATTGCCATATATTTGTGGTCAAAGTTCAATAAAAAAGTCAAATGAGACAAACATTTTGAAATGGAGAGAGTACTAAACCCCGTGTGTATAGATTGCAGAGAGTATATGCATGATTTCGGTGAAGCGCATAACTACAGTGCAATCTAGTTCTGCCTATTTACTTCACAAAAACATAATTACACTTCTTGAATTGTAGGGTTTTACATACAGGTAAGCCTTTTTTTACTCATTCCATATTAGTTCTTGAATTGTAGGTTTTTTCAGCGGAACCTCAACTCCTCCTCCTATTCCTTCGCCACTTCCTCCTTGTAATGACAGTACTTCTCTGGATCACTCTCAACCTAAACCTTGAAACCTCAAATTTCTATACAGGAATGAAATCTCAACTGTATAAACCGAGGTACGATTGTGGATCGAACCGAGCAAATCCCAATTGATTGGGCCCAAAATATAATCCTGAACGATATAAACCGCTATACGAGTATGGGCTTGTTCAAGCTGGGCCCAAATGGATTGGGCCATAAACATAGTCCAACACACAAGTATCAGGGCCGAGGAACACTTTCCTCGTATGACGAGGATCATCCACCTCGTCCTTATATCATCATGTTTATGCCATCATACTCTAAGATATCATCAGGTGATGAGGAGAGAAAAGTTCTTACCTCGGCATATCCTAAAATACCGAGGAAATAGATTTGTTTACCCCGGCATGTTACCTTGCCGGCCAAGCACCAAATAACGAGGAAGCAGAATCATTCACCTCGGCATACCTGCCAAGGCCGAGATAAAACACTTCTGTTCCTCGGCATTCCGACTAGCAGATTACACAGTCCTTATCAAACAAGGATTCTACAGTCACGATCCAATCAGGATTACAATTATCAACACCAACCCAAGTCAAACAATGACTCCTTAACAGATATAATTCTCTTAGAATTATATCTTATCTCCTTACAAGTTCACTTCAACATGGATTCTATCAATCCATCCCTATAAATACAAGCCCCATGGCTCATTTTTTGGGACGTTACTTTTTACATTGGGGAAACTCTGTCAATTTGTTTTCTCATATACAAATCGTGAACTTACTCTCACGCCGGAGGGCCTTTAGCCGGATCCGCCCCGGCTTAGTTTACGTGTTTTCTCTTATTTTCAGGCCTTGCAATCACCGGAGCAATCATCGCTTGGATTTGGGCTGATTTGACGATTTTGGCATCATCAATTGGTTCCATTGCCAGGAAGTCGATTCAAACACCCTTTGTTTGGCCTGGAATAATCGCCTGAAGCCCGTTTTCTGCCGGAAATTTTCTAGTTTGAACGGAATTTTCTGTACCGTTTCGGGCTTTGTTTTTGATTCGGCCGGAATCTGCAAATTTTCGCCGAAATTTGCCTAGTTTTGGTTGAAACCGTTTTAAGCGTTAGAATTTTGTCCCAATTTTGGCCGGAAAATTTGGCATTGTCAAAGTTGCCCAATTGCAGTCTCTTAGTTTGCATCAAATTCTGCTCCGAATTTGATTGGAAATTGTGATTTTGGGATATTCGCTTAAATTGGTAATTTGTTGATTTATTTGCTATGGACGGACAATTTGCAAGTGTAAGCTGGCGAGGAGGATCAAACCCAAGTGAGCGGGCGAACACTGGAGCCGAGGAGCTGCCTCCTCCCCCTCCTCTACCTCAGCCAGATGCCCTTCCTCCCCTCTCCATGACCCTTCGTTCCAAGGGTAAGGTGAATGCCGAGGGAGAAGGTGCTGAGCTTCCTCGTCCTACTCGTACCCGCGGGAAGCAAGTAGAAAGGAAGAAAACAAAGAATGCCGACGCCGGTCTAGCGGGAGGAAGTCAACCCGTTGGCCGACGCTCTTTGTTACATAGGCAAATGGAGACATTACAAAGAATGTATGAAACACAGTCGCTCTCTTACAATTAGACCCAGAGCATTCCATGGCTGAATTTATTAGGCCATCGCGGGCAACCCCCTCGAAAAGGGACGGGATGAGCAACAACCTCCTCCCTCAAGACCGGGGACCTACCAAGGCAAGCCCCGGGATTCTCCTCATCCTCGGCACAACGGTAGCGAGAGGGCTCCGGTGGTCGACCCGAGGAGCCACTTAACTCCTAGGGAAGAGAAAGTAAATTCCGGGGACCTAAGAACGAGACTCGGCTTGAGCAGAGACGCCTATCCCCGCTCGTCTTGTCATGGCACCTAGGCATCCCAGCGCCACCTCGATCTCGTCGACCAAATTCTCCTCGACCTCGTCGACCGGATTCACCTCGTCCTCGGCATCGAGAATTTGCAAGGCCGAGGACACCGAGCCGTACGAGGATGATACTTAGCGGTCAAGACACAGGAATTAAGGCGTGACAAAGCTCCTTCCAAACGGGACGGCCACCGACATGACGCGGAGCACGGTAGGGTGAATGATCGCCCAAGGACAAATCCGTCGAAGCTCCCAACGAAGCACTCGCTCAAGCGGTGACAAGGGAGTGGAAACCAAGCGATGGGAGGCTGTTGAAGCAAAGACTGGATGATATGGAGAGGGGAAAGAAGTTTAATGACGATGATTATGGTAGGCAACACGTCCATTCTCTTTGAGGATAGCTGCAGCTCCACCTAATCCCCACCTCAAACTCCCTAATTTCGAAAAATACAATGGCACTGCCGATGCAAAAGACCACGTGCAAAGTTTTGAACAAACTATGAATCTCCTCACCACTTGATGACACCTTTCTGTAAAGCTTTCGCGAGCACCTTCTCGGAACGGCTTTGACTGGTTCCGTGAGCTTAAAAGAGGTAGCATCGATTCTTTGGAGAGGCATGAGGAGAATGTTCTTGGACCACTTTGCTACCGGGCAAGAGGAAGATAAGGTGGCCGACTTAGCCAACATTGAGCGAGGAAAGGGAGAAACCACCCTCGGCTATTATAATCGGTTCCGAAAAATGGCGGACCCGGGTTGAAGAGAGCCTCGTGATAGGGAAGTTATTGTTTGTTTCAACTCGGCCTAAAATACTGGTCCCCTCGTTTATGAACTCTCGACGGGGAACCTCAAACAAAGTCCGAGCTATACAAGGTAGCTTATGCCATTTCCATGGCGGAGGACAAAACAAAGAAAAGGGGAGCCGACAAGACGAGAAACAGAGGCGACGGGCACTCGCCGAGAATAATAATGGAAACGGCGAGGGTTCCCGAAAGGGAAAAACAAAACAAGGAGCACGGAGAAGCTTGAATTTACTCCTCTTACTAAGCCCATCTACGAAATCATGCGGCTGGTCAACCTTCCTCCACCTCAACCAATGACCGACAAGCCAAAATTCCCTCGTAACATGAACAAATATTGTGATTTTCACAAAGACAACGGGCACACCAACGATGTTGTTGGGCCCTCAAGAAAATAATCCGAGAAATGGGTCGACGAGGGAAAGTTAGATCGTTATGTCATGAAAAAAGATAACAAGCGGAAGCGGAAGGAAGAGGAAAGTGAAGATGACGACAAAAGCGAGGATGAAGATCGCAGGCCTCCTAGGGCCAAGTTGCATGTGATACGGGAAGAGGTAACTTCTACCAGAAAACTAAGGGACCAGATCCATGAGCTGAGCAAAGTATATCATGTTCCTGCTTGGATCCATAAAGCAGAAGAGGTCATTAGTTTCTCTCCTAATGAGTTAGCTGGAAGTTGAGCAGCTCGTGAACAACCCTTGGTGATAAGGGTCGAATAGACAATGTTGAATCCGAAAGACTTCTCATTGACACGGGGGCCTCCCGTGACATTCTATATTATTCAGCCTTCCAACAGATGGGCTTGAAAGACACCATGTTGGAACCTTATCATGGAAGGCTAGAAGGATTCACCAATCACAAGGTGGGAGCCAAGGGAACTGTAGAGCTAGAACTCGAAGTCGGTGATCATCCATTCCTAGCCAAAGCCACAGTCAATTTCGTAGTCATGGATTTGACTAGTGATTACCATGCGATCATAGGCATTCCAAGTCAAGCCAAACTTGGGCTGGTGGCCTCACTTCCCCACCAACGAGTTAAATTCCCCACTCGGGCAGGGATTGGATGTGTGAGGGCCACCCCCAAATACTTCTTGGAACATGTCGTGAAGAGCAGAAAGAAATCCAAAAGTGTGGAGATAGATACCCCCGAGGAAAACATAAAGATCTCAAAGTCTCAGAAAACCACCGAAAATAGCTCCAGAATGAGCTATATTCGTGAGGTGCTGCGAAGAAGGACGAACCTATGGTCCAAGAAATTGCAGATGACCAAGGCATAGTCCTACCGTACTGTGGAAGATCCTATGGTCCAAGAAATTGCAGATGACCTAGGAATAGTTCGGCCGTATCGTATCGAGAAGAAGACCTGTTCTCTTCAACGGCCGAACTCGAGGGCCAACCACAACCAGGGAAGATCGGTCTCCCGAGATGTTGATAAACTTATGGAGGAAGAGGGCCTCAACGTGAATGACAATGAAGGGAGAAGAATTAGAGAGATCATTATCGAGTCTCTAGAATTCCGTGACGGTCTTGAAATGAAGCCTTGTTGACGAGCTTGGAAGAGGTAGTCATCAATCGACTATCTTGAACAAAAAATCAAGCTCGGGGGCCAATTATCTCCCGGAAGAAAAAGAAAAAATCATCTCCCTCTTGAAAAGCGGTCTCGACGTCTTTGCTTGGAGAGTCGAAGATATGAGGGGGATCGATGAAGAAGTAGCCCTCCACCGCCCTGGGAAGTTGATCCTTTGGCAAAGACTATCTCCCGAGACAAGGAGAAATTTTGCAAGGGACAAGGAGGAAGCTATAAAAGAAGAAGTGCGAGAAATTACTTAGCGCCGGAATAATTCGTGAAGTTAAGTACCCCGTTTGGTTGGCCAATGTAGTTATGGTGGAGAAGCAAAATGGGAAATGGCGTATGTGCATAGAGCTTTGCGATCTAAACAAAGCCCTTTGCCCCAAGGACAGCCTATCCTCTTCCTAGAATTGACAAGTTGGTTGATTCCATTGCTTTGGACATCAAACTCTCGGCTTCCTAGATGCCTATTCGAGGCTATCATCGAGATAAAATTGGCGGAAGAGGACATTGAGAAGACGGCCTTCCAAACACACAGGGAAATTACTTTGTTACATCATGATGCCTTTTGGGCTCAAGAACGCGGGTGCTACATACCGGCGAATGGTGAATCGAGTTTTGCAAGCCAAATAGGTCGCAACATGGAAGCTTATATTGATGACATGGTCATAAAGACCAAGGAAGGAAGTCACGTTCCCGACCTGCAAGAGACAATTCACAACCTCCGAGCTAATAACATGAAGCTAAACCCGAGCAAGTGCGTGTTTGGAGTAACAACCGGAAAGTTCCTAGGCTTCATGTTATCTCAAAGGGGGATTGAAGCAAACCCCGAAAAAATCAAGGCGCTCGTTGACATGAAGGAACCTACCACCATCAAGGAGGTTCAAAGACTTAATGGAAGAATCGCAGCCCTTGGAAGATTCATCGCCAAATCCGCCGAAAAGTCACTGCCTTTCTTCAAGGTATTGAAGGGAACCAAGAGCTTCTCCTGGACTCTGAATGCTCAGAAGCATTCCTCGGTTGAAGGAGTACTTGGGTTCCCCTCCCTTGCTTAGCGATCCAGGCTACCGGTGAGATCTTTGTACGTCTTCCTAGTTTGCCCATTTGATCATCTTTGTCGCAGCTGTCCTAGTTCGAAATGATGAAGGAATTCAAAAGCCTGTCTACTATGTCTCTAAGGCACTGTCCGATGTGGAAAGCAGATACTTCAATGTGGAGAAGATAGCGTACGCACTAGTCATTGCATCGAGGAAACTGCGTGCCTATTTTTCTGCACATCCTATCACCGTGTACACAAATGAACCATTGAAGAAGATACTACATAAGTTGGACGGCTCCGGGCGTCTCCTTAATTGGTCTATCGCTCTCACTGAGTTTGATATCACTTACCAACCAAGGAAGACCCTCCTGGCACAGCCCCTGGTTGACTTCATGGTTGAGACTGCCTTTATGGGTGAGCATCTCCCCACCTCTAGGAAGCAAAACGCACCAGAGGATAAAGACTCTCCCATTGAACTCCCATCCAACTGTTGGATCCTGTATACGGACGGATCAGCCACAAAGGAAAGAAGCGGAGCTGGAATTGTATTAGCAAGCCCAGAAGGAGAATATACTACGCAAGATGCTATCCGTTTCAAGTTCCCTGCCTCCAATAATCAAGCGGAATATGAAGCTCTAATATTTGGCATTGAATTAGCCTCCTTCTATGGAGCAACTAAGGTGGCGGATTTTTGTGACTCCCAACTCGTTGTCAAACAAGTAAATGGAGAGTATAATGCCCAATACCCCACCCTTGCCAAGTATAGAGACCTGGTCCTAGATATGACGAAGAAGATGGAATTTTTCGAGCTCAAACAAATTGGCAGGGAAGATAACCAAGTCGCAGACGTTCTTTCCAAACTGGCAACCATGGATGTGTCTAAGACCAGTCCATATGTAGTTTATGCCGAAGAACCTGCGTACGAGAGACTACAAGTCATGCTCTTAGATGGAGAGGATAGATGCTGGATCGATGACTACATTGAATATATTGAAAAGGAGAAACTCCCTGAAGATGAAGCTCAAGCTAAACTCATCAAGAAGAGGTCTCCAAGGTTCGTGGTTATAAGCGGAGTCCTCTACCGAAGATCTTTCACAAAGCCCCTGCTAAGGTGTGTCTATCCCAAGAAAATTCAGAACCTCTTGGCAGAAGTACATGAAGGCGTTTGTGGCGGACACCCGGGGGCCAGAACCTTAGCTGACAAGATCATATCGCTAGGTTATTACTGGCCAAACCTAAGGGAAGACGCACACGCCTATGTTAGAAAATGTGACAAGTGCCAACGATTCTCTGACATTCCTAGACTACCGGCAGTTGAGCAAACACTTGTAATACCCACGTGGCCATTTGATATGTGGGGGATCGACATCATCGGACCCTTCCCTCCCGCCCGTGGTAATTGCAAGTACGTGATAGTAGCTGTTGATTACTTCTCCAAATGGATAGAAGCCAAGGCATTAGCCAAGATAACGGAAGAGAACGCGATCAACTTTGTCCATGACAACATCTGGTGCAGATTCGGCCTTCCACATACAATCGTCTACGATCATGGACTGCAATTCTCCACGGCATTCACTACGAGTTAGGAAGGGTAAAAGTCCGCCACGCAAAATCTTGATTAGCAGACCACAAGGCAATGGCCAAGCGAAGCGGCAAACAAAGCTGGTCCTAACCGCCCTTACCAAGAACCTTGAGGGACGCGAGGGTAGATGGTTGGACGAACTTCCCTAGCTTTATGGGGCACATTCGCACAACCACCCAGGGGCCAACCGGGGAAACCCCATTAGCACTAACCGTCGGTTCGGAGGCCATGGCCCCAGCGGAGATGGCCATCCCTACTGTGAGAAACTCCCATTACGATGAACAAGTCAACAAGGTCAATAGGCTACTAGACCTGGACCTGATAGATGAGAAACGACTAGCTGCACAGATGAGGATGGTGAATTACAAGCAAAGGACCAAGGCATATCACGATAAGAGGGTCATCAGAAGAGTGTTCCAAGTAGGTGATTGGGTACTTAGAAAAATTGAGGCTACTGGTCGGAAGGCAGAACAGAACAAGCTCTCCCCAAATTGGGAAGGTCCTTATATCATCACTCAAGTCATTCGAGAAGGGACCTACAGATTGAAGACGAGGAGGGAAGGACCTCAAGCATCCACAGCACTCCGACAACCTTAGAAAATATTATCACCAGTCTAGTTTATTTTACGGTAGATTATTTTCTTATTTCCTGTCTTTTAGTTTTGATTAGTTGATAGGATTGCGGTTCGATGTAATCACATTTCGGTTTCTGACGGCGAGTCTCTTCCGGCATGCAAAGCAACTATCAACTCTTCATACGAGACACCGGGAGACGAGGACTTTGTCCCAGAGACTCTTCTAAACACATCCTATCAAGGGTCCACCTTGATTAAGGATACCAACTTGACCAAGACGAAGGGTCCTCCTTGGCACGATGGCTTACCACACATCCTGTCAAGGGTCCACCTTGATTAAGGATACCAACGCGACCAAGACCGAGGGTCCTCCTGGGCCTGATGGCTTACCACACATCCTATCAAGGGTCCACCTTGATTAAGGATACCAACAGCCAAGACCAAGGGTCCTCCTTGTCCTGATGGCTTACCACACATCCTGTCAAGGGTCCACCTTGATTAAGGATACCAACAGCCAAGACCAAGGGTCCTCCTCGGCCTGATGGCTTAACAAACGTCCTACCAAGGGTCCACCTTGATTCAGGATTACAACACATTTAAAGCCAAGGAAACCTTCCTCGGCCTAAATAACTTAAGAGTATAGTTAAAGCCGAGGAGTCCTTCCTCGGCCTAACCACTTGCTAAACAATTAGGGAGCAAGGAACCCTCCTTGGATCCCACCTTCTTAAGTCTATTGCCTCTGCCTAGCATACAAAAACATAAGCAAGTTATTGAAATAACACGAATCATGACAAAAGGATTTTTCATTGATGTTCAAAAAGAATTACAAGTCCTATCGTCTATTACAAAAAAGCAAGGAAAAGAAAACTATCCTAAGACTGCTGCCCGTCGTCAAAAGGCTTTTTCGAGCCGGTCTTACGTGATAGCGCCGGGGAGGAAGATCGGTTTGATCAGGTCGAGAGTTAGTCTCCTCAACCTCCCTTCCCACCTCAGCTTCCTCGGCCTCAGGCTCTTCCTCGTCTTGGATTGCCTCCACCAAGGCCTTAAGATTGTCAGGAACAACGGAGGCCGGCTTCCACACTTCCCTGCAGGCCCTAACATCCTTATCGGCCATTATTTCCAAGTTGCTCTCAGAAAAGGGAACCAGGTGATGGAGAGCCCTTACCTCCTCTCGCTATCCGATCCCGAGAGATAACCATGGCTACTTTGTTGATATCTAAGCGGTAGAGGTAGGGTCAGCCCGAGATGCTCCGAGCAAGGTGTAGGTGCAGATCCTCGAACATGGTGGCCGTTTGGTCATTTACGGCATCTTGGAAGGCCGAGTGAGACGGACGTAGCATCCTTAAAGGCTTGGCTATCCTTGAAGTGGGCAACTGCCTCCTCTTCTCTTTGGGGTAGGGTGGCCTCAAACCCTCGGCACTTGGCTTCGGCTTCCTCGGCCCTTGTTTGGACCTCGGCCTTAGTTCTCTTTGCCTCTTCCACCTCAACATTTTTCAGCCGGAGTTGTTCCTCGGCTTTATCTCGGGCATCCTTGACCTGAGAACGAGCTTCCTCGGCTCTTTTTATCTCGGCCTCAACCTTGGCCTGTGCAGCTTCAAGCTCCGCCTCTTTGGTCTTCAAGAGTTCAGCCAAGTTAGCCGCCTTGGCTTCGCTCGTCTTTTGAGCAGCTTTGGCATCGGCCACCCGCTTCTCTTGTGCCTTGGCCAAGACATCCTCATAGGCCACAATGCTAGCTTGCTGCAAGGAAAATTCGTGTTATGACCATGGGTAATCACATGAAAAAACAATAAAGTCAAAAGAATGAGATCACTACCTCGGCTGACATGAGTCCTTTACGGCGAGCAAATGATCCACTCTCGCCTTTCCATTTACCGGGGTGTCGTACACATCCTCGTCCAGAGGCCCTTTGAATGGGAGCTCGGCCTAACTTCATCATGTAACTCTTCTGTCTAGCACGGGAAGGCCCTGAACGAGGGACATTTTCCACCGTGAGCGAGCAAGCTTCTCCGCATCGGCTGAGTCTTGGCGGTCCGGATGGTCGGGGAGGAGCGGCCTCGGGATTGGAAGCCTCCCCAACATTAGCTTTCTTGGCCGCAGGCTCCTCGGCGCTAGCCCCTTGAGCTCTCTTGGAGCCTGAACGTCGGCCTACGAGGCCTGTTTCCTCGGCCACCTCCTCCTCGGCATCAACATGGAGGCTATGCCCCTCTACAGTTGATGGGTTAATTTGTTCCTCGGTCACTGATTCCTCAGCATTTACCTCCCCATGTAATTTAAGGGGAAGGGGTTGGTCACCCTGAACATTAAGCACCAAATTACGGGCGTTAGCGTCTTCTATCCTCTCCACCAAAGCAGACTTCTTGCTCTGCTTCCTCTTCCTCTTTACCAGCTCTTGGGGACTTAGTCTCTCCATGGCTATAGCTTCTTCTTCCTCGGCGGTTAAATCTGCAAGGACATGGAAGAAAGAGTTAAGTACGAGCAGAGGGAACAAGCATGCAAAAATTACGAGTAAAAAAGATAAACGTTTACATCCAACAATGTCGATTGCTTTCAGACACTGGTCCCGGGGACGTTCAGTCTTGCACGTAATGCAATCCTCATGAAACACCAGGCCGGGGTGAATTGTCCAGTCATTAAAGCGTCTCCCCCTCTTTACGGTGACCAGGGGAGATACCCCATCCTTCTTCCCCGGCATCAGACCCGCCTGAATATAATAATGGTCTGAAGATTCTACCACCGACCAATCAAGGACCCCCACCTCGGCAAATTCTTCTAAGCGTTTGATTAAGGCCTTGGTCCATTCATATTGTTGGACGGGGAAGGACGAAGTTGGATCCTTACAAGGAGATTGGAACTCCCATCCTTGGCGGCTCTCAACCCTTATGACATGGTTATCCCAGCGTGCAACTTTGCTAGACATAGGGAGGAGCAGCTTCAGTTTTTTGGATGCACTCCTAATGACGAGGAGCCAACTTTCCTTGACATATTGAACATTGTAGAAATGCCGAAAAGCTCCCATGGTCGGCTCATACCCTAAGCTACGGCAGAGGACAATGAAGCTGACAAGAACCCGGGCACCATTAGCTCCTAGCATGGCTGGCACCGCCCTCACATCGTCCAAAAATTCACAGATGAAGGGATCCAAGGGAAGACGAAGTCCCTGTTGAAACTGCTTGAAGTAAAAATGGACAAATTCTTGGTTATAATAAAAGTTATCCTCCTCCTTCTTCGTCTTAAGCTCCATATGGCCCATATAAGTTAGCCTGTACTCAGCTTTGTTTACCCCGTATTTGGAGTACAGCTTTTCCAACATGGGATCCCCGGCTCTTGGGGTCCTCTCCTGTCTCTTTCCTAATCCTTGGCCTCCTTTTCCTCGGCCTCCTTTTCTTCGGGCCAGGCGGCCATCAGCTTGTGCTTCTTCCATGAAAGCGTCAACTATTTGAGTAGGCGAGGAGGGTTCTCCTTCTCTTCCCGTCATATCTGCATAAAGACGAGGAGACAAAGTTAGTAACCTCGTCCATGGCTGATTTAGGATGGGGAAGGGATATTCCCCTCCTCGTCATTTCATAAGGCCGAGGAGGGAGCCGTACCTCTCAGGCGCTCACGCATTTCGCGATCAGAGGCCGGGTAGAACAGTTCGATGTGCTCCATCATCACCATTTTTATCCTCAAAAACTATAATGTTGGGTGAACCAGACTCAATCCTATCTATTCTTGTGGAATCAGGGTATTGGAGGAATAGACGAGTTCGACCATAACCTCTCAACTGCTTGCTTACATCATCCAGGGTGAGCATCAACCATGGACCTCTCTCTCTACGATAGACCCTCAGATTGCCAGTATGATATCCATAACGGAATCGGGGGGAATGGTCCCAAGAACGAGCCATTTCTAAGGGGAATAAAAAATGAAAGGGGGAGTTCATTCAATATCCAAGAAAGTTCATACACAATACAAAGAAAATCAAAGACTTGAAGTTTTGGGAGTTAAAAACAGAAATTTATGAAGAAAAGCTTCAATCTTCAACAATAGCAGTTCATTTTTCTTGACTCATCCACAATTTTCTCCTAGAAACCCTAGATCAGAAGAGGGATGCATAAAGGGGGAGGAATTTCATACCTTAGTTTGCAAAGAACGGTTGGAGTTACAACAATAGTCAACGCCGCCGGGGAAATGACCTTCACCGAAAACTGGGTTCGAACAAGACCAAGATCGCCGGAATGCTTGTCGCCTGAACCTTGTTACTCGCTCTCAAATACTTGGGGTTTGTAAAGAGTGAAATGAGAAGGGTTTAGCTTTTTATAACCCCTTAATCGGGTCAAACCCATGGGTAAAACTGAAATCCGGGTCTGGCGCCCCAAAAATTAAATGCAAAATGACGGTTTCGAGGCGTGACAAGATTGGGGGGCCCCAGAATGGCAACCGTCAGTTATACGAAGCGACGCTGAGGGCACGTGTCAAACCCGTTCGTATTCCATATGCCGAGGACGAGGTGACTTTCTACTCATCCTAATCCGAGCTAGAAAGTCGGGGGCCACTGAACGGTATAAACCGAGATACGAGTATGGGCTTGTTCAAGCTGGGCCCAAATGGATTGGGCCATAAACATAGTCCAACACACAAGTATCAGGGCCGAGGAACACTTTCCTCGTATGACGAGGATCATCCACCTCGTCCTTATATCATCATGTTTATGCCATCATACTCTAAGATATCATCAGGTGATGAGGAGAGAAAAGTTCTTACCTCGGCATATCCTAAAATACCGAGGAAATAGATTTGTTTACCCCGGCATGTTACCTTGCCGGCCAAGCACCAAATAACGAGGAAGCAGAATCATTCACCTCGGCATACCTGCCAAGGCCGAGATAAAACACTTCTGTTCCTCGGCATTCCGACTAGCAGATTACACAGTCCTTATCAAACAAGGATTCTACAGTCACGATCCAATCAGGATTACAATTATCAACACCAACCCAAGTCAAACAATGACTCCTTAACAGATATAATTCTCTTAGAATTATATCTTATCTCCTTACAAGTTCACTTCAACATGGATTCTATCAATCCATCCCTATAAATACAAGCCCCATGGCTCATTTTTTGGGACGTTACTTTTTACATTGGGGAAACTCTGTCAATTTGTTTTCTCATATACAAACCGTGAACTTACTCTCACGCCGGAGGGCCTTTATCCGGATCCGCCCCGGCTTAGTTTACGTGTTTTCTCTTATTTTCAGGCCTTGCAATCACCGGAGCAATCATCGCTTGGATTTGGGCTGATTTGACGATTTTGGCATCATCAAATCCATACAAGTCTCAATAACGACAAAGGGAGTGGGTATTCCCTACAGTTCGATGTAATCAATTTCAGTTAATGAAGATTTAATGTTCATCAATACCAACGACTGGCAAGACAAATGACGAGGAGCTTCTCCTCGGTATCAAGGGATAAATTCCAACAATTACCCAATACCTATAACCAAATGACATTTCTCAGCATAAAGAGTTGAAACATTAAAAATTGCCCAATACATATGGCCAAACGACCTTCCTCGGTATAGAGGGGCAAAACATTAAAAATTACATAAAACCTATGACCGAACGACCTTCCTCGACATAAAGAAGTAGAACATTAAAAATTGCCTAATACCCATGGCCGAACGATCTTCCTCGGCATAGAGAGGCAAAGTATCAACAAATTATCCAAGACCTATGGCCGAGCTACCTTCTTCGGCCTAGAGAAGTAAAATAAAAAATAACCCCAAGTGTCATGCCGAGGAACCTCCCTCGGCCTAATGACAACTTGCAAAGTCACCAAATGATTTAAGACCGAACGAGTTTTCTCGGTTTAAACAAGGTAAAACTTGAATGACGAGAAAGACTCCCTCGGCTTCCAAAGATAGTGTGGTACTTATGCAAATATTCAACAAACAAACATACTTTCTAAGAAATAAGCATTCAAATAAAAGCAGTTCACATCAAAGCAATAAAAATTGAAAACGAAGAAGTAATGAGAAAAGACATTATATTGATAAAAAAGTTGAAGTACATGGATGCCCTATTACATTAACAAAAGGTCTTCAAGCTTGGTCATCACCCCTGAAAAGGTCGTCTTGTTCAGCAGCAACATCTATGATGATGACTTGTTCAGCTTGAGCTCCCCCGACTTGCTCCTCCGCGAATCCTCCTCCGTGACATCCTCCTCCTCTCCATCTGAATCTTTCTCATCTTGAATCTTCTCGATTAAAGCATTGATGTTTTGAGAGTCGACGGGGGGAGGAGTCCAAGCTGGGCGGCCTTCTCTAGAATCCAAGGCAGCTATAACCCTCAAGGCATTATCTGAATATAGCACCAGGGCATGGCCAAACCGGGAAAGGTTATCATAAGTGTTTTGGACAATTTTCAACAAGTTGATTTGTATTTGAAGAACTTTGGGTACAAATGGAATATAATTCTCAAATCAAGATGGACACAAGGATGTAACGAGAAAAACCTTTGAACAATCGTTCGCCAAAAAAAACCTCGGGACGCTTTAGGAAAAGCCTACCTTAACCAAAAATGGAGTTTTATTGAGCTTTCGCGCTTTGAGTACAAAGTGCAGTGAGAGCGTAGAGAATCGTGTAACGTGTGTACAGGTGCATTTTTAGATGACTTATATACTTGAAAAGATAACAGAAATAACATCATAAATGCAATCCCTATTCTTCCGCCTAGAATCTTGCCTTCTGTTGATGGTTTGCAGCTGTTACTCCTTGGTTGATACTATGTTTGTTATGGCGTCCTTTGACTAAGTCTCTAAACGGTCATGAGGATAGATTATTTATCCATAACTTTGTTCCTGAAAATAGAAAGTATACAACAAATAACTCAAGGCGTTAGTCCAAGATGTAATTCAAGACGTTACTTCAAGGTGGATGTTCAAGGCGTGAAACATGTTGAGTGAATTTTTTCACCCTACACAATTTCCCCCAAAATATTTGTGTTTCCAAGTGGGATACGGAAAGTAAAATGTTTTGCCAAGTGTCGCTTTGCCTTTGCTAAGGAGTTGATGAGGTGGTTGGCTCGTGTGGTTAAGGAGAAATTAGGGCAATTATGGAATTATATAGGTGCCTATAACCGTCTCTTCATTCTTATTTACACGGTTTTTAAAGGAGGAAACTAAATCTTTTCAAAATTTCCTCACGTCCGGCGCTAGCTCTTCGTTCATCTCCCCGGTGAGTTCCCTTTCCTTTCTCTTTGCTTTTATGTCTCTTTTGGTCACTATAATGGGAAAAGGTAAGAAAAAAGCTGTAGATGTAGATTTGTCTCTTCCCAAGGGTTTCAAGTGCCTAGGGTTTATCAAGGATAGAGAGGGCGAAAGGTGCAACATCAATGCGTCCCACGTTGACGCTTTGAAGAGGAACAATGCGTTTCCTCCTAATGCAGAGTTTTTAGTCCCTGGCGAGTCTTGTAGTGCTGATTGTGTATCTGATGATTGGATAGGTTTCTATGAATAACCATTTAGCATAGGCTTGAAATTCCCCTTTTCTCCATCAATTACCCGTTTTTTTAGGCCACCCAGTTATCATATTGTCAATTGATGCCCATCGGTTGGCGCATTTTGCTCACCTTGGACAAGATTGCTGCCGAACATGGGATAGTTGCTGGTCTGGAGGAGTTGTCTTTTGTTTCCGAGATTAGAGCTCACGGGAATGGTAGGAATAATTTTAGGGTTAGGCCGGAGAGGGATCCTTTGATTCTGGGACTTGACGCGGCTGATAGGGGGTGGAAACGTAAGTACTTTTATGTGAAGAAATCTAGCCTGGAGGGTGGCAAAGAGTTGGTGTCTACCTGGAATCGTCAAGGTAGTGGTTGTCAGTCTTTCACTTACACTTTCTCGTCTTGACTGCTCTCATCTTGACAGGTTGTTTTTGCTTCTTACAGTTAGCACTTTGGAGGAGTTATTCCCACCCCATGATGATACACCTGCCAATGTTGATCGAATCTTGAGTTTGTTTCCAGAAGTTCTCTGAAAATTTAAGTCACCATCTGTAGAACTTGATAGGGATAGTGGCAAAGAAGGAGGAGAAAAGGAAAGAAAAGGGGTTTCTAATAGTGCCAGTTTAAGCAAGATGTCATCTGGTATATTTCTTTCCTTTACTGAGACTTCTTGATTTTTCCACCATCTTTGATTTTACCTTCATCTTTTGAAATTTTTCTGTGTAGTGTCTCGTTCCAAGGCTAGTTTTGGTGTAAAGGACATCATGTCAGGTATCAGATCAAAGGTAGGAATGAAGAAGGAAGAAGGTAAACCTCCCCTCCCGAAGGGAGAAAGTTCCAAGAGTGCAAAGGTGGATAAGAAAAGAAAATTCGAGGATGTAGAGATGTGGCAGTTTCTGGCGAAAAAGAATGGCAGGTGGGTGAATGTACGCTTGCCAAAAAATAAAATTTTGAGAGTCACCACGCCGTTTTAAAGGAAACATTGAAAACCTTTTGAAAGAGAAAATGGATTCGGGGGTCAGGTTACGTGTTGGGAAGAACCGAGAGTTCACCCAACACGCCTCGTCCGCAGACGAGTCTTTCTATGTTCAACATTCAAAATATTTAAGAGCGTGTGCGAAATGTGTGTGACAAGATATTTAAATGAATGCACGTTAATGCTTGGTTTTATTGCTCAAAAGGAAGGATTACAACTTGTGAGCCATTGACCATGGGAGGCCACATCCCATATTACAAAGACGCAAAACAGATTACAGTTGGAAAATTGATCTCTGCATATTGACAATATGTGTCGCGTGACACAGGATCTGATTTGCAAGATCTGTCGCGTGACACAAGTTGGCATATGCAGAAACCTTACAAATCAAGCACAGGATTGACAGAGATCCAAACGATCACTTCAAGTGAATGTGGATATTGAAGATCCACACTCTATCTTGAGTGACAAGTAGACCAGACAAATGAATTACAACGAAAATGATAGTTTTTGCAGAGTGCCTAGTTATGTCGCGCTACACAAGACTGATGTGGTCGATTGTATCGCGTGACATGACGTGACCTTCTGCAGAGACTTTACAATTGAGAAACAGATTCAACAGAAACCAAATCAGATTACGCCAAATCAACTCAGAAACAATGAATTAATCACGAATCGACCAAGGGGGTGTGGATATGGAGAGATCCACATTCCCTTGGCAAACAAGCCACAAATTCACTTAGATCAAACCATAAGCATGAACAATAACAAGTACAGTAAATTAAACAGAGAGATGGCGATTGCCACCTGATAATTAAAGCGGATGGAGCTTAATTATCAGGTGGAGGAACAAGAATTATGTAATGGACAAAGTATGATAGAGAGAAAGGGGAAGGGAATTGTTACCCTTGTAGATCCACCACCACTACACCAAGTTAGGTGCAGTAGCCTTCTGATCAGTTTCAATACGTGGATTTGAGCACAGGAGGAGCTTCTGGTCCTGGATCTTCAGTGGTGTGTGAGGTATGGAAGTAGATGAGTGGTTTATGTATGAAGGAGGTTGAATTGGGAGGAATTGGTTGGTGTTGTGTGTGTTTTGGGAGAGAGGGAGGTATTCTGAGCGTATTTTGGCAGAGTGACTTTAGGAGGTCGAAAAGGGATCCTGAAATGAGAGGTGCAGGGCTCTATTTATAGCTACAGTTGATGGTCACATTGTGTCGTACGACGTCCTGCAACCACTTTCCATGGCTCGAGTTGTCGCGTGACACAACATGCCCATAACCGTTTCTGGCGCCAAAACCTGGTTCTGGAACATTCCAGGTTAATACCCAAAAGGTCCAAAATTGGTTTATTCCCTGTAGGTCCTTTAGCATGAGCAAAGTACTGAAAAGTACTTCCTTCGCAAGAAACTTATGAAATGTTTCCGGAAGTCTCGGAATGGACCGGGAATTTACCAAAACGCCCCTTAGTGCAATTTTATCATATTAAAATGAACCTAAAAAAGGGTCACGAATTGGATTGGCGTACTTACAGTGGGAACAACTTTAGCTAGCATGGAGAAGGTGAAACGGGAAGCCTTGAAGAAGGTGGGAACTGTTTATGATGTATGTGTCTATTTAAAACTCTTAAGGTGTAGATTTTAACAAGATGTTTGCTTTGTCATTGCAGTACAAGAATTTGGTGGCTTTTCTGCTGAAGGAGATAGAGACCAAAGAGGATGGAAACAAAACCCTCATTTAAAAGCATAAATTTGAAGCTTTCAGGGCAGCGAAGGCTGAAGAGCAGGTGGAGAAACAAACTAATGAACTTGCGAACCTAACGGCTAGGATGCTAAAGGTGGAGGAAGAGCATATCAAGGAACTTGAGGGAGTGAAGGAAGGATATATGATGGGCGCAAGTAAATCTGTTATGGAATGTAGGATTGAGATGATAAAGGAGTTTGAGAATGGGCAACACGTTAATTGAAAGATTGAGGAGGAAGTGGTCATGCTGAATGAGTTTCTAGGAGAGGCTCCTGATGTAGGCGAAGTCAGTTCCAAGATGTAGGAAACAAAGGGGGTCGGTCAAGGTGAAGCAAAGGAAGAAGGTAAAAAGGAAGGTGAGGGCACGAATGGTAAAGGAGGTGATGATGTACCTGCAGCAGAAAGTTAAAAATAATTTCTTTTTAAGTTTTTGAACAATGGTTATGTTTTTATTCGCCATACATGTGTTGGCATGCAAACTTTAGCTTAAAATAGGGGGTGTCCCTAAAACATCTTTTACTTTTGGTTTTGTAATAGGCTCATAAGAGTCTGTACATTAGTTTTGAAGATGTTGGATCGATTTCCACATCTTAAACTCCTGGTAGATAACTATTTAGGCTTTTATCACGACGGTATTTTTCGTTGTTTATGACTCCTAGGACAAAAGACAACACGTAATAGTGTTGTAACCATAATGCTTGTGATAACAGGTCAATGTTATAACCAATTTGAAAAGACAACATGTAACAATGTTGCAACCAGTATGTAAAGATAACATGCAACGATGTTATAACCAAGATGTATAGATAACATGCAACGATGTTATAACCAATTGATGATGACATGTAGAAATGTCATTTTTCTGTGTCCTTTAGGTAACATGTTTAATGTTACAACCCTTAGTTCATAACTTAAATTTAAAATAGGGGATATAATTCATCTGACAAGATGAATTAAGTCCTTTTTTTAAATCAAGTATGAAAGTTGTGTGCCCCGGCAATACTGTGATTATAAGTCTATAAGTATACTTTATAATGCTTTTGGATATAAATAGATAGTGTACCTTATACTATTAAGGAAAGCCTAACCCTTCAAGGCGTTTGCCATGTGACCCTTTGACGCCTTATATCCCTCATGCTGAAAGGTATTCATCTTGCAACACAGAAACACGTTAGGGTTGGGTGTTAGTTTATCTAACACCCCTCTGATGCTTAAGTTAGTAAGGGTTTGAGTTGAATAAAAGGAATAAAAGATTGAAACAATATTCAAGAAGAGATACGTACCTTGGCGTTAAAATTTTAATAAATTTTAACTTACATGTAGTAGTGCTTAAGATTTATAGTCCTTCAGCTTCTACCAGTCGTATCTACCGTAAAGAATCTTCTTCTCAGGGCTCCTTCATAACCGGTTGATTATGATCATGCCCCACTGTACGGATCGGTCAAGATGAAAGTGTATGACGTGGAGACTCTATGTGATGTCGTTTTCCAAGGGGCATTCTATTGTATCCCTCTCCGTTATAGGCTAATAGTATCCCATCTTGAACGTCTTGCTTTACAAATTCTACAACATCCCGAAGTTCTCCTTTAGTAACTATGCCTGGCGAGAAGTAGAACATGCTTTCATATCCATTTTGTAACATTCCTTGGCAGCTTGTTGGTCTCCCTTCACCCTGATCATGCCCCAAGGCATTGGCATCTTGACGCATTGATGGTACGTTGATGGGATAGCTCTCATGCTATAGATCCAAGGTCTACCTAAGATGACGTTATAAGAGGATGGACAATCGATCACGCAAATCCTTTCCATAGAGTTTACCCCTTCCACGTAGATGGGCAACTTGATTTCCCCGATTGTCTGCTTGGTTTCCCCACTAAAGCCTACTAGAACGGAAGAATTTTTTACGACCTTTGATAGATGGATCATCATTTCTTCTAAGGTGCTCTTCATGATCAGGTTGACTGAACTCCCATTGTCGATTAAGATGTGTTTCACCTTGCAGTTAGCGATCTGCAGGGTAACGACTAGTCCATCATGATGTGGGTCCAAGATGTCTTCTTTATCATCATCGTTGAAAATGTTTTATTGTCCCAGAGAATGATCTGGATGCCTAGTTGGTAGTTCCAAATTATCTTCTTTGGAATCTTTAGCATGACGTTTTGCTGCGGAGTATGTAGTGCCACAAATGTCTGAACCACATGTGATGAAAATGATCACCTTGGTTGCAGGAGGAGGTGAAGATGGAGCGTCGGCTATGACTTCTTTTGTCTCGGTCCGTCCCTTTCTTTTTCCAAGCAAATCCTTGAGGAGCCCTTTTGAAAGTAAGTAGCTAATTTCTTTTCTTAAGGCGATGCAGTTGTCAGTAGTGTGGCCAAAATCTTCATGGTAAGCACACCACTTAGACTTGTCCTACCAAGGTGAAAGTCTGTCAGCTGCATTTGGCCATCTCGCCTTGCTACCCAAGTTGTCCATTGCGTATAGGAGTCCTGAAACATCAACAGAAAAGCAATAGTCACTAATCTTTGGATAGGTTGCATCATCTTCATCGTCATCCTCATCTACAATATTAATTTTAGAAGAGTCAGTTTTAGGGGTTTCCCCCTATTGGATCGATGATGAGAGGAGTCTACCTTTCTGTCAGGATTTTCATATGTAGGTGTCTTCTTTGACGCCTTTCCATGAACCATCTCGTCTTCTTCCAACCTTATGAAGCGAACAGGTCTCGTTCTAATTTCTTCTAAACTCTTTGACGGGTACATGACCAAATCTTGGTAGAATGATAATTCTCTTTTCAGGTCCATCCTGAAGGCTTCCGTGGCCTTTGACACATCAATATGAGGGATGCTCACGGCTTCCTTACTGAACCTGAACACGTAATCTTTTAGAGTTTCATCGTGCTCTTGTACCACCTCAGAAGGTCACTCGTTAGTTTTTCAAACACACGATTACAAGAGAATTGATTAAGAAACATGTTTAGTAATTGGGAGTAAGAAGAGATAGAGTTCATAGGCTGATTAGTCAGCCACATCAAGGCGGGATCGGATAGAGTTGACCCAAAGCCTCTGCACAAACAAACTTCCTTAAGATGGTGGGGAATGCTAATGATGTCCATCTTCTCTTGGTACATGGCTATATGTTCTGCAGTGTCCGTTGTGCCATCATATTGTTTCATTGGAGGTACTTGAAATCTTTTAGAGATTTCTACCCCAGCTATGGCAGGAACAAAATGGGAATCATGATGGCTGGTTGGAGACACTTGATTGAAGGGTAAGGTGACTCCTGGTACCTTCATGAGGATATCCTTGATCTCATGCACTTCCCTTGCGAGGGTTTTATCTGCAAAAAGGGTTAGTGGCCACAAATGGATTTAAAGGAGTACCAAAAATATTAAAACTCCCTGTTTGCCCCATAGGAGGTGGTGTTGTAAAGGTAAAACATGTTGATAACGGAATTGGGCCGGATGTGATAGTGGTGCTTTCAGTCTGAACGGTGTTGGCCATTGTGACATTGCTTTGATCACCTCCTGTTCTTGGTCCAGCATCCGAGAAAAGAGCCCTAGGCTGCAGAGATGAAACCTCAGGCAGGCTGACTGTTGGACTACTGTGTCTTGGAGTTGATATTTCTTGTTGTATTCTATTCATTGAATTGAATATCATTTGGTTGGTATACTGTTGCACATCTATCTGATTCTTCAACTATTGTATCATGGTTGTCATGCCAGATATAACTTCCAATGAAATTTCAGGCAGCGTCATAGATGAAGAATCTCCCAGGTTGAGGCGTTGGTTTTGAGGCGTCACGGTACTGAAGCCAACAGTTTGGGGGATACCAGAAGTCATGGGTAAGCTTGACGTGTTGGTTCTTGCCCCAGTCGTGATAATGGGTGTAGACATTGCAGAAGTAGAATTGCTCATCTTAATTGGAATCTAAAAAACCAAAGTTCCAACAGACGGTGCCAAATTATTTTGGACAATTTTCAACAAGTTGAATTTGTTTTGAAGAACTTTGGGTACAAATGGAATATAATTCTCAAATCAAGATGGACATAAGGATGTAACGAGGAAAACCCTTGAACAATCGTTCGCCGGAAAAAACCTCGGGAGGATTTAGGAAAAGCCTACCTTAACCAAAAAATGGAGTTTTATTGATCTTTCGCGTTTTGAGTACAAAGTGCAGTGAGAGCGTAGAGAATCGTGTAACGTGTGTACAGGTGCATTTTTAGATGACTTATATACTTGAAAAGATAACGGAAATAACATCATAAATGCAATCCTTATTCTTCCGCCTAGAATCATGCCTTCTGTCGATGGTTTGCAGCCATTACTCCTTGGTTGATACTATGGTTGTTATGGCATCCTTTGACTAAGTCTCCAAACGGTCATGAGGATAGATTATTTATCCGTAACTTTTTTCCTGAAAAATAGGAAGTATACAACAAATAACTCAAGGCGTTAGTCCAAGATATAATTCAAGACGTTATCTCAAGGTGGATGTCCAAGGCGTGAAACATGTTGAGTGAATTTTTTTCACCCTAAGCAATAAGAGTCTTGACAGACAAGACGTGCAAGTGAAATTACCCGGATCGCGTGGATGCGTCGAGCGGCTTTTGATTTCACGGAAAAGAGAGTCGCCACGCCGTTTTGTATTATGAGCCAAAACTTTGAAAATGGCTAGTTTAAAAAGGATGTCGTTTTAATTGGGAGCCAAAACTTTGGAAAAGGCTGTTTGAAAAGGAGGTCATTTTGATTGGAAGCCAAAACTTAGGAAAAGGCTATTTTGAAAAGGAGGTCATTTTGATTGGGAGCCAAAACTTAGGAAAAGGCTGTTTGAAAATGAGGTCGTTTTAATTGGGAGCCAAAACTTAGGAAAAGGCTGTTTGAAAAGGAGGTCGTTTTGATTGGGAGCCAAAACGAAGGAAAAGGCTGTTTGAACAGAGATTGTTAGGTTCGGAGGTCAGGTTATGTTTCGGGAAGAGTATCTTGAGATCACCTGAAACGTCTCGCATGACAAGTCTTTCTACCTTTCTCGAAAAGCGTGCGTGTGTGTGTTCGTGTTACTTTTGAAAATGAGTTTGAATGACAAACTTTAATCTTAGTTTGAATGACAAACGTTGATTTTGAAAAGGAGTTTTGCGTGGCAAACCTTTGATTTTGAGGGAGTTTGAAAAGGAGTTCGAATGACGAACTTCGATTTTGAACCGGGCATTATGATGTTACCCATTTTTGATGAAAATGATGGCAAGTAAGAAGCGATCAACAAGTCATTTTGTGACTCGGACATTTAAAAGTAAATACTATCAACAAACCAAACTGTTTGGACTTGTAAATGACAGTATAGAAATTGACGGTATCAACGGATCGAACGATCCGGACGGTAAAAATGCGAATCGACGAACCTAACTGTTCGGACTGTAAAAGTGCGAATAAATGAACCTAACAGTTCGGACTGTAAATGACAATATCAACGGATTAAACAATCTGGACGGTAAATAGCAATCAACGAACCAAACGGTTCGGACGATGAAAATGACGGTCGACGAACCAAACGATTCGGACGGTAAATGACATAAACTAAAAACGGGGCTCGATCTCCGTTTTAACCCTAAATTACTTTTCTCGAGGGAGAAAATATGATAGAGGACTAAAACATCTCAAGACCCGTAGACGGTGTTTCGTCTACATTTTGGAAACTTTATTCGGATCGAAAGTAGCGTATGACGCGTAAAACGAGGCAAAGCGGAGTTTTGAGAGTGAGAGAGTTACCAATGGCTAGGTGTTGACTCTTTTGCTCTGGAGGATGTATACAGGATACGAAATGGTGTTTGAAAGGCGTTTTGGATGTATTTGGCTTGGAAATGTGGTTTTCACGCAAAATCGAGGTATTTTCGGGGGTTGGGAGGGTGTTTTGGCTGCTGGACCGAGGTGAAATGATGGGAGTAAATATTTTTGGAACTTATTTACTGAAGGGGAGGGGATGTATTTATAGGGGCTGAAACTGAAGAACAGGTCATCCGGCCAGATCCTCAATTTCAGGGACTTCTTGGGTATTTTGAGATTGTTGAGACTGATTTGTTAAACATGAAGAATAGGCCATCCGGCCAGTCATTCAATTTGAGGGCATTTTGATCTTTTCAGCCTTGAATTTGATTGATGTTGACAAGAGGGAGCTTGCATGCCACGTGTCCCTGCTTAGTCATTAAGCAAGCCATTTGCTCCGTTAAGTCGGGTTTTGACTGTTTTTTAAATAACTGTCCGAGAAAATGTCGGAACAGTCCCGAAAAGTCCCAGAAATTGCATATTTCTGGAAAAGTGGTATTTTCACAAGTGCGAACGTGGGTTTAATACACTTTAAATTTTGGATGCACGGGGCAGTCCTGGAAAGTCTCGTTAACTTGGAAAGTGTGAGTTAACGAATTGTAACGATCCAGATTTGGGTACTTACTGATGGAATTAATTATACATAAACCCTAGAATGATGCGGAATATTTATTCTAGGACAATCATGCTTCATGTTATCAAAGATTATGGATCGATAGACAAACCTGAATCCATAGCAATATCTGGAGAATACTTGATGAAGACTTGATGAATGATTATTGCCTTCCAATTGATCCTTAGGGTTCTTAGAATTCAGATGGTAATGGGGATCAAGAGAATAAAACCTAGGTAGGTCAATTGGGGACCATAACCCTATATTTATAATGACCTAGTATGTTAGCCAGCCCATCATAGATTAACAACTAGGCCCCTTAGGTATCTACACATATTAACTGTATATCCCATACTTATAAAAGATGACTTGGGCCCCCTTTAACTTTAGTAGATCATTTTATTAGGCCCAAATACTTTAATATTTAATGTGACATATACAATTACTTATAGTGCACATACGTCTATGTGCCCAAAGACTTTATTTATTATACTAGTATATGTAAAGTCCATAAAATATTCCAACAATCTCCCACTTGGAGTTACACATGTACATAGTATAATACCTTAGTTTAATTGCATATCACATTATAAACCTTAACAGCAATGCTTTACCAAATTGTGTCATCTTAAACCAATCCGGTCCATTAGTCAAATCAACATAAGGATCAAAGAGGTTTTCGTCGCTATTAGCGCAACTAGACTCATCAGTGGTCACATATATTAACTCAACTAAATGACATGGATCAAGTATGGATGTGTAGCATGGAATAACATGTAATGTGATCTTCACATGTCTATTCTCAACTGGTCCAACCTTATTTTGAGATCAACCAAATATTCAGAGTGTAAAATAACTTTATTAACCAAAAACTGAAAAACCAAATATACTTATAACAATAAATGTAAGAGCAAAATACAAAACTCCCACTCAATCTAAGCATACTCTAGTGATACAACACCCATGCAAGCAGTGTGCTCGTGAAAAACCTTCGGTGTTACACCCTTAGTAAGCGGATCCGCGACCATGGAGTTAGTCCCAATATGCTCAATACAAATCTGTCCACTCTGAATCCGTTTCTTAACAGCAAGATACTTAATGTCTATGTGCTTAGACTTAGACGAGCTCTTGTTGTTATTAGAATACATAACTGCCGACTTATTATCACAAAATAACTTTAATGGCCTATCAACGCCACCTAATATGCGCAGCCCAGTGATAAAATTTCACAACCAAATTGCATGATTTGATGCCTCAAAACACGCCACAAACTCTGCCTCCATCGTAGAAGTAGCAACAAGTGTCTGCTTAACACTTTTCCAAGAAACTGCTCCTCCACAAAGTAGATAAACGTAGCCCGAAGTAGACTTACGACTATCTTGGCATCCCGCAAAGTCGGAATTCGAATACCCAATGATCTCAAGTCTATCCGACTTTCTGTAAGTGAGCATATAATCCTTTGTTCTCTGTAAATAACGCATGACCCTTTTGGCTGCTATCCAATGATCCTTTCCAGGATTGCTAAGGTATCTGCCTAAAACACCAACTATGAATGCTAGGTCTGGGCGAGTGCAAACCTGAGCATACATCAAGCTCCCTATAGCCGAAGCATAAGGGATGCTATTCATTTCCTTAGATTCAATCTCATTCTTGGGGCACTGAGCAAGATTGAATTTGTCACCTTTAGCCACTGGGGTGTCACCCATTTTACAATCCTGCATGCCAAATCTCTTAAGTACCTTATAGATGTAACTCTTTTGTGACAATCCAAGAATACCTCGAGAACGATCTCTGTGTATTTGAATTACTAATACAAAAGATGCATCTCCCAGATCTTTCATCTCAAATTTCTTTGAGAGAAATCTCTTAGTTTCATGCAGTAAGTCCGTATCATTTGTGGCTAGTAGGATGTCATCCACATATAAAACCAAAAAAATATATTTACTCCCACTGAACTTGTGGTAGACACAATCATCAACTGTATTTGTCGTGAAACCAAATGACAATACAACTTGATGAAATTTGTAATACCACTGACGGGATGCTTGTTTGAGTCCATAGATGGATTTCTTGAGTTTGCATACCATATCCTTTGAATCTTTTGAAACCAAGGTTTCCGGTTGCACCATATAAATTGTTTCTTCAATGTCTCCATTAAGAAACGCAGTCTTAACATCCATCTGATGTAACTCTAGGTCATAATGTGCCACTAATGCCATAATGATTCTAAAAGAGTCTTTCGAAGAAACCGGAGAGAAAGTCTCTTTATAATCTATTCCTTCTTTCTGAGTAAATCCCTTAGCGACAAGACGTGCCTTATGTCTTTCCGCATTGCCCTGTGAATCCCTTTTGGTTTTAAATATCCATTTGCAACCAATAGGTTTCACTCCTTCTGGCAATGGGACAAGATCCCATACATCATTGTCTTTTATTGATTTAATCTCATCATCCATAACGTCTATCCACTTTGAGATTTAGAACTACCAATGGCCTCATGAAAGTTGATTGGATCATCTTCCAATTGACCAATGTCTACCTCTTGTTCGTTTAGAAATACCAAGTAATCATCTGAAATGGCACTTCGTCTCTCTCTAGTGGATCTTCTTAAAGGCACTTGTTCTTGAGGTTGTTGAGCTTGTTCCTCATAGACAACTAGAGGGATATTGACAATGTCTTCTTGATCCAAATTTTGTTCTTGAACCACATCAGGATTGAGATCCAAATCATGGTCAAGGACAATTGTAGGAAGAGGAATGGTAACCGGAACCTCTTCAAAGACAAAATCATCTCTAACTTGTCCCCCCACAAGCTCAACATCCTCAAAGAATTGAGCATTTCCCATGTCAAAAAAGTTTCTGGATTTGGGATCGTAAAACTTAAAGCCCCTTGACCTTTCAGAGTAACCAACAAAGTAACTACTAACAGTCCTTGAGTCCAACTTCTTTTCATTAGGCCTGTAAGGCCTAGCCTCAGCCGAACATCCCCAGATGTGTAAATGCTTTAATACAGGTTTCTTGCCTGTCCATAGTTCATAAGGGGTTTTGTTAGCAGCCTTTGTGGGTACCCTGTTAAGGAGATAAACTGCATTCTTTAATGCCTCTCCCCAGAGTGAGTCTGGTAAAGTAGTATGATTAACCATACTTCTCACCATTTCTTGTAAAGTTCAATTTTGTCTTTCAGCTACACCATTCATGCTAGGTTTTCCTGGCATGGTATACTGAGGGATGATATCGCATTCCTCTAGGTATTTAGCAAAAGGCCCAGGACGTTGTTCACCTGATCCGTCATTTCTGCCATAGTATTCACCACCACGGTCAGATTTGACTTTCTTTATTGTTTTGCCATGTTGATTTTCAACCTCGGCCTTAAACTTTTTGAACATATCCAATGCCTGTGACTTTTCATGGATCAAATATAGGTAACCATAACGAGAGTAATCGTCTATGAATGTAATGAAATATTCTTGACCATTCCACGAGGGTGTAGGAAATGGTCCACATATATCCGTATGAATTAATTCCAAAACATTCATAGCTCTCTCAGCTTTTAATTTGCTTTTGTCTGTTTGTTTTCCCTTAATACACTCAACACATATTTCATAATCTGATTTGTCAAGTGTTTCAATAATTCCGTCTGACACAAGCCTTTGCATTCTCTGTTTTGATATATGTCCTAATCGCTTGTGCCATAATGACATGGAATTATTGTTAATAAATTTGCGTTTAGTACCACGTGTTTCCACATGCAGGTTTTCATGATATGAAGCAACAGTATCCAACATATAAAGATTATCATAAACCGACAAAGTACTAGATCCAATAAACTTAGAATTATACGAGAAACGACATTCACCATTTGCAAATGAACAAGTAAATCCTTCTTTGTCCAAAAGCTGAAATGGAAACCAAATTCTGTCTAAACGACGGTACCACATGTGTCTCGTACAAATCTAAATAAAATCCAGACTTTAATAATAATCTAAAAGTTCCGATTGCTTCAACTTCAATAGAATTGCCGTTCCCACATAGATGAATCTTTCGGCATCACTTGGCTTTCGGCGGTTCAGTAACCCCGCATAGACACACTGATGTGGGTAGAAGAACCAGAATCTAACCACCAAGTATGTCTAGGCACTGAAACCAAATTAGCCTCAGAACAAACAAAAGCAAGAGATATACCTTTCTTTACATGCCATGCGTGATATTTAGGGCAATCTCTTTTCATATGATCCATTTCCTTACAGAAAAAGCAACCTGGATCCTTATCTTGTCCCTTGGACGTTGACGTTGCTAAATCCTTAGCTTGTCCCTTTGATACTTTATGTTGCTTTTTCTTTGGCTCATTGACCGCAGTTTCTTTAGCCTTCCTTTTCTTGTTATAGCCCGAAGAGGAAGCCGCAAAGTGAGCACTCTCAGTCTTTTCAGACTTTAACCTTGATTCCTCTTGCACACACAATGAAATGAACTCATTAAAAGTCCACTTTTCCTTCTGGCAATTGAATGTTACTTCAAATTGCCCAAACTGTGGTGGAAGAGAGATCATAACCATATGAACAAGCATGTCATCCGACAGCTCGAACTTGAGAGCCTTAAGTTTAGATGCCAAATTGGCCATCTCCATAATGTACTCACACTCACGCACTTCCCTTTACCTTTATACCTCATGGCAACAAGATTACGCAAAAGCGTGCTTGTTTCTGCCCTTTCATTCTTAGCAAAACGCTTTTCAAGCTCTGTAAGGAACGTCATTGCAACTTTCTCATCATCTATATCGCCTCTAAATGATTCTGTGATGCTTTTCTTCATGATCATAAGACACATGCGATTTGAGCATTCCCACTTTTCCATATCCTTCTTAGCTTGAGATGTACTCGTGCTAGTCAGGTCAGCAGGTTTTGGCTCCCTGAGTGCAAGGTCTAGATCCATAACTCCTAGAACAATCAGCACATTTTCTTTCCAGCTCTTAAAATTCATCCCATTCAGCATGGGAATCGAGTTGATGTTAGCAGATACATTAGAAGCTGATGAATTAACTGAATAGAGAACAAAAATAAAAAAATAAGCTCACATATAACTTTAAGCAGATAAATGTTTGAAATTAAAATTATCCCATTACAAGAAAATTGACGCAACATTAATTTTAATCTTTGGATAGAAAATTAACTTGCAAGTGATTTTCTTGATGTAGAAATCAAATATTAACAGTAAAATCCTGTCAAATACCAAGCCTTTCTTTGGAGCGACTCAATATTCACATGGACACTTAATAACTGTTACATATTTATCTCCACGAACGAATTTGAATTTCTGCCAGATAATAGCCTTCCTTTGGGCCGACCATTACCCGCATGAAAAACAAACACGCACAAAAAAAAACTTCAAATAATCATGTATTTTAAATTAAAAAATTTCATAGGAGAGGTTACTTTGGTAACATGCTACGTAAATTTAATAACATAAAATACAAGATGTGTTCGAATAAACGAACCCAAAGTAATTTCAAACGTGGGCATAAATTAAACATTATTATTGAAATTTAAAATTATTAAGTCCATAATAATAATTTCAATAAATAATATTTACTTAATCCAAATTAACACACAATTATTGCAAACCAAATAACACATAATATTTACTTAAGACCAGAAAAGAGATGCACAGGAACCCCTCGACTGAGTCCTTCCCTCGGCCTGGCTCGACATTAGGGCATCAGTTTACAGACCCAAAGACAATTCACAGCTTTACAGTTGATGATTGTCTCCAAGTAATCTCTTTCAGTTGATGAAAGTTGATTGGTTTCACAACAAATTAAGTATTCTTAAATACTAAGCTTAAATACCAAGACTCTGATTGTATTCTCAATTGCGATGAGTGCGAATAAAGCAATCCCCAGATTGATGAGCGAAACTCCGTTGTACAATGCCCCCAGTGATCCAATCAACGCACATCCAATTAAATCATAAACAGGATAATAATTCGATCCAAATAATCCCAACAACAAAGCAAGATTAAGGCTCTGATACCACTTGATGGAATTAATTATACATAAACCCTAGAATGATGTAGAATATTTATTCTAGGACAATCATGCTTCATGTTATCAAAGATTATGGATCGATAGACAAACCTGAATCCATAGCAATATCTGGAGAATACTTGATGAAGACTTGATGAATGATTATTGCCTTCCAATTGATCCTTAGGGTTCTTAGAATTCAGATGATAATGGGGATCAAGAGAATAAAACCTAGGTAGGTCAATTAGGGACCATAACCCTATATTTATAATGACCTAGTATGTTAGCTAGCCCATCATAGATTAACAACTAGGCCCCTTAGGTATCTACACATATTAACTGTAGATCCCATACTTATAAAAGGTGACTTGGGCCCCCTTTAACATTAGTAGATCACTTTATTAGGCCCAAATACTTTAATATTTAATGTGACATATACAATTACTTATAGTGCACATACGTCTATGTGCCCAAAGACTTTATTTATTATACTAGTATATGTAAAGTCCATAAAATATTCCAACACTTACAGCAAGCAAGCCCACGTCGGCTGTTAGATTTGGGTCCACCATGTCCCTTCTGGCTAAATGTAGGTAGCCGTCGGAGTACATGGCTTGTCGTCCAGAGCTTGTTTGAAGGCCGAGCTGACCTAATATTGGGAGATAGCCTCAGCAATTTGAATAGGCAAGCTAGCCTCTAACTGTTTGTACCGAGTATCTGCTTTCTCGACATTTCTCCCCAACTCGGCCTGAAGCCTTTCAATTTCAGTCTGCCCAGCCTTATGAGCCTCCTCGGCTTTAGCTTGAGCCTCTTTGGCCAACTTCTAAGCCTTCTAAGCCTTCTAAGCCTTCTGCTCATTAGCTTCAACCCTCAACGACTTAAGGAGCTCCACGACTTTGGCCAGATGGGCCTTGTTTTCCTCTATCTGACGATCAAGTTTATGTTCGTGCTCGTCGGCCGCTTTGCTCCTTATTGCCTCGTAGGCAGTCATCGTGAAGAGCTACAACGAAGAAAATAGAATTTATCAGTATAAAATTTACAAGTATGATAAAATCGAGAAGGAAAAGAAGTTATCACGAGAAGCTTACCTCGCTTATAAGGAGGCCTTTTCTAATGGCTAGGTGCTCCCTGGTCGGCTTGGCCTCAATGAAATGTTCGAGCAAGTCCTCGTCCATTGCACGATGGACTACACTCCGGCCTAGCCTTAGCTTAGGGCCCTTCCTAGCCAGCACGTCCAAACCCATAAATGTTGGTGTAGACACCCTATTTTGAACCAATAATACATGATTACACTACTCTTCGTCTCTCTTTTGTGTTTTAATGAAAGCATATTATTTTCGTCATGTTTCGTTAAGTTTCTAACTAACCTCGTTAATTTTGGGACCTAACTGACTAACGGAACAACTGAAGAGGACAAAATGGTCAATTGACTAGTTGTTCCGCGCAGAACAGGCGTGTCTCACACGAGACAACCCCTCTACAGGATGTGCAGAATCACTTTCCTTCTCCGTTTCAACCTCTTTTCTTGATAAATATCATCTAATCCGGGTCTCTACTGACTAGAAGGTTCTGGAAGCTTCCTTGGGAGGAGTCCCAACCCACTTGAGTCTTCTAAACTTGATGACCAAGTCATTCATCCACCTCTTAAACCCCTATAAATACTTGGTGACTTCCAGTATTTCATAGGTCCCCGATCCACGATCGAAAACACACAACACACACAATTTGTTGGTTTCTCTCCCCGAAAGATTCCTTCAAATCACTCATAAACAACTCCCAAATTCGTCCATCAACCACGTTGATTGAAGAACATCAAGACTCAAGCCTAAAATCAAGACGAAGCTCTGCCCAAATCACTTCTCGATCGAGAAGACACCTTAGAACCACGTTCTAAATCAAACGCTCCCTAAACACAAGGTAAACTCCTTTTACTTTCTTCTTTTCAATCTCTCTATTGGCTTTTAGAGTAGTGTAATCCTATCAAAAGGATTAGCCTAGAATCCCTTCAATCCATAGAGGTGATCTCGAAGCATACAATCCGACATTCCTAATCAAGAAATTGTTTAGGGTTTTCTTGTTCCTTTATTTAATTAGTAATTGTAAAGATTGATAATACTCTATTGGCAAAACCGATCTCCGGATTGGGTGGAATGGGTGCTCCTCGACCTTCCCATTCCATAACCTAATCCTGAACCCTCAAATCTCTTTTAAATCAAAAAGGTTTTTCTTATTGTTTTCCTAAAATAAATAATAAGTGGCGA
Source organism: Adenophora triphylla var. japonica (assembly GCA_022495995.1). NCBI lineage: Eukaryota > Viridiplantae > Streptophyta > Magnoliopsida > Asterales > Campanulaceae > Adenophora > Adenophora triphylla. The sequence continues at coordinate 86,565 of JAFEMH010003266.1, read as the reverse complement.
CTCTGTAATTCAATAAAAATATCAACGCTACAGTTTTGGCGACTCCGTTGGGGATGATTAATTAAGAGGGTTAGACTTGCGCACAATTGAGTATTATCAATCTTTTTATTTTCTATAAAAATTTGATTTTTCTGGATTTTTTCGAATTTTTCTGTACTGTTTTCGTCAAAAAAAAAAATCTGTCCGACTGCTTATCCAGCGCGGGACAAGGTTGTCCGGTGCGAGACAATGTTATGGCACTGTTTAGAACCAAACATGGAATTCTTTGTTGACTTTCTTTAAAGGTTGACCCTATAAAAAAAGTTAGGTCATGTGAGTACCCCGACCCGAACTCGTGTTTTTGGGTCCGCTCTCCATGATTGGCATTAATTTTGGGCTCATATTATTTGCTAAAAAGCATTTTGAACCTAAAATAATCCATTCATTCCTTGATCCATTGGGCCTGCCTTCCTGCGGCCCAAGTTGTCACAAAGATGACCGGTGTCGTCCGACACAGGACGACCCCCAAGGCGGTGGAAACTCTCTGTCGTCCGACATGGGACCTCCCATCAGCATGCCTATAAATAAAGGGCATGGCTGATCATTTTAAAAGGGGGACTTTTTGGCAAGTAAGGAAACTCTGTCAAAATAGAGGCTCACCCTCTCTCTCTCACACACACACTCACCTCCCTCCTCATACATACACACATCCAAGCCAAGATCCAAAGAAAGACTTCCTTTGTTGGTGTTTTGAAGGGGTAAACACCATACTATTGGTGCTTTTACCTTGTGGACTACAATAGGTAGCCACTAAACCCTCTCACTCTCTCTGATTACCTCTTGCATATCCATCCATATTGTCTTGCATGCTTACATGGTTTGATATTATGTGAAATATTTGGAATTTTGCATGACAAAGGTGGTGGAGATGTGAATCTTTCATATTCACATCTCCTCACCTCAGATCTGGACATTTGGTGGCCTTAGCACCATTAAAGTTTGCATCTTGGTTAGCTTTGTTTGAGTTAGGAGGTGATGGCTACATGATAATGGCCATAAATATGCGATTCATCACATTTGGCCATTAAAGCCATGTGATCCTCCCATAATACTCACGTAGTGTTACTATTATACTGCTTTCAGTTAATAATATAGCTTAGTTTTGCATTGAGAGCAAGGTGGGATCAATCTGACTGAAGGGCTCTGAAACAGGCTGCCTATGTTGGACGACATGAGACTCCTCAAGAAGTCCTGTGTCATACGACATAGAGTTCCCAAAAAGCTGTTTAGCTTTCAAGGACTTCAGATCTACCCAGATTTGATCCCCCTTTGTGACTCAAAGCTTGTTTAAATAGTGTTTAGTTCATTTACCACTATTTGGGGAGCCTGAGATCTGTTTGGGTGCAATCCATTGATGGAGGCGGTTTGTCATATGTCATGGACAACCTTGGGTGTCCTATGTCATATGACATCCGTATCATTAAAAGTCAATCTTGACTTTGCTCACTCCAATCAACCCCAAATTGGTCTTAGACCCTAAACAGTGTCTCTTCTTAGTTAAAATAACATTGTTCTTATTCCAGAATAGCCTTGGTGTTGTAAGAGACAATCTGACCAGGAGGCCTTATGTCGTCCGACATCCCTTTCTGAGGAAGTCCTGTGTCGGATGACATCCAAGCTTCCTGAGCAGACTGTCTCATCCTCTGCCTTGTAATGCAAGTCTTCGTTTGTAAGGGTGTGGCCCCCTGTCATGGCTCACAAGTTGTATCCATTCTGAATACCATCAATGAAATACAAGTTTGCATGCCTTGTTTGTTGACACAAATCGTACACACTTTGAATGCCTATAATTGTCCATTGTTTGATTGAAAGTCTCGAAAGAGGCGTGTTGGGTGAACTCCCAAGTTCTTCCCAACACGTAACCAGACCCCCGAATCCAAATTCTCTTTAAAAAAGGTTTTTCAATGTTTTCCTTTAAAAACGGCGTGACGACTCCCAAAAACAAAAGCAAAATTACTAAAACAAGAACATGAAAAAGACGTGTTTTTTCGGAGGGCGTACATTTAAAGGGCACGAAAATAATGTACCCAGACGAGACTGAAAACCTCTCAAAAGGAGGTCCGTGCAAAACAAAGGGCGCGCTCGGTGCTAAAGAATATACCCAACTAGACTGAAAACCCTAAAAATGGGCGGTCTAGGTAAAAAACAGGGTTGCACCACTTGTCCCCCTTCTATCTATCCCTTTCTTAAACACAAAGTTAATTGGGTCGAACTACGGAGACCTGAACCCCTTAGTCCATTTTGTAAAAGGGGAACGCAGGCAGCCGTTCGCGGTTCGGTCTAAAAACCATAAAAATCACCAAATCCTGTCAACAGTGGTATTTTGTGAATGCCAAGATGTGTCTTGATTAAGTTCTAAAGTAATTTCAACTTTCACTACATTAATACATTCATTGATGAGTTCAAGCACGGTCTACTCTCAACTCACTAACATTAGCAAAAGTACATCTTTTAAAAGTACGTCTAGACTGTCTGTGTCGGCAATAAGGGATACAATGACCGATCACCTAATCCTAGTCACTCGTTCCCACTCCCGAACTAGCACTCTTCTTCTTAATCTTCTTCGGTCCTCGGGAGGTCTTTGGCCTAGCTATCCCAAACAGATCTGTCTCCCTTAGTCCCAGCCCAGGAAAGATACGAATCGGTGAGTCAACCAATCCGGCAGCTCTCAATGCCGCCTGGGCAACCCTCTCCTCTCTCAAAGCTGTCCTCCGGGCCATAACCTCAGGGTCATTCCTCATCTTGGCCCTCCTCTCTACGACTCTCTCAAAATCTGCTGCCGGATCATCGGTCACGTTGTCTGGGTCAGTCAGCGCCTCAGCATCACGTAACTCCCGGCTAGTCTGATCTCCTCCTCGGGCCCCTCGGCAATATGCCTCAATGGTGTGCTAACCGGTCCCATCTGCTCCCCATACCAAATAAGATACAAGGTGGACAAATATGTGATACCCCGGGTCTTCCGTATCAGTGTGTGAGCAGGAAAGGCTGCTCCCGAAAACGCCCTGGCAAAAAATCTGATAGTCTGGCCATCAGTCATGTCAAAAGGAACGGTATCCCGGGCCATCTGCTCTTTGAACCCGCTAATAACCTGCTGTGGGTATCCATACTGCCTCAGAATGAGTAAGGGGATGCTAAATGACGAAAAGTGCAATCCCGGCAGCCTCACGACAACAGAATCATCCTGTCTGCCGCTCACGGTCTCGAGCCTCCATCCGGGAACCCAATACTGAATATCCGTGGTGGTATACCTGGCCAATCGCCTCTGCCAGCTCTCCTGCGAAGCCTCCGGAGCCACTCGCCTCTGCTGTGTAACCCAGGGTACTGTATTCTGCCCTGCGGGTAATGGGGAGATAAGTCCCAACCGCTCAAAGAGCCACAATGATAAGAGACAGGGGCTGCCGCGTCCCATGTGCAATGACCCTCCAGCCAGTCGGTCCATCCCATGATATGTCTCTGCCAGTAAAATGGGTACTACGTCTCTCTCTCACTGCCCGGGCCGAATCTCAGTCAATGTGGTACCTCGATGACCCCGCATCTACCTAACAACTCCTAGCAGTAAACAGGAGCATACCCCATCATACTCATAGAAGCAGTATAGGGAGATCATAATCAGCATGAAAATGTCCATGGCCGTGGATAGGTCAAACAGCTCTGGACGGGATACAGCCAATCGGGCTATCTGGGCCAGGTCGATGAAAGACAGGTCGAGAACCAGATCAGATACCTGCTCTATGTGAAATCCCAAGAAATCGGCCAGCTGCTCAGTCAAGGGTCGTGAATCTCGTGGGAAGACTGCATCTCTGAACTCAGCTCCCCCAGTCAGTGCCCGAAACTCTTCAATAGTGGGCGTAAGGTCATTATACGAGAGGGTAAAGACATGCCTCTCGCGGTCCCAATATCTGGACGCGGCCCGAAGAAGATTCCAATCTACCGCCCATTCATTCAGTGCCCAAAGGCATCTCAACCCATATCGTTGGTCGATAACCCTCCTATTGTTGCTATGATGGTGGCCGCTTAGATTGATGAGATCGGAGTGAAATTGGCGCTCTTTGATCTTGGATCTGTCATTGTAATGCTCCATTTCGGGTCAAAAGTCGAATCTTGGAGTCGATTTCGGGGTGAAAGACCAGTTTGAAGTCTGCTGTGACTGCTGGAATGTGTTCTTTACGAGTCTGCCTTTTATAAAATGCTGGGGCTTGCTGACCAAGAAAACCTGTCCCTCAGACTCTCCATGTCGGACGACAGGGCCATCCCATGAAGTCCTGTGTCGGACGACATGGGAGGTCCCATCAGACACTAGCAGCAACTGCAACTGCAGCAACCCCTTAGCAATCCAATGCTTGCTCAAAGCCTGCCCAAACCTGTCTAAAACATCCAAAAACCATACATATACACTCCCCTTCACTCATCAAGCCCATGGGAGAGGATCTGACATACCTGTAAGTACCCCAATCTGGATCGCTCTCCATCCAAGCATACGACAAAACCAGGGGCAAACTTCCGGAGGTCATAACTTCTTCATACGAACTCCGATTGAGACGTGCCATATATGGTTGGAAAGCTCTCGACGAGAAGATATATCTCTTGCTGGAAGTACCCTTGATCCCATTGATAACGAGTAGGGCCAAATAATTCAATGGGGGTAGTTGCTGAACCATACCACATAGTTCCGGCAACAACAAAAGCTGCAAAAAAGACTAGCTTGCCATAACAATTACAAAATGTGGAAAAGCATGGAAGTCCGTATGGACCTCTTTTCTCCTAGACATCATAATTACAAAATCCGCTTAAAGTCCACGAGATTCCCTCAAATCCCGGAAATCTAAAATTTTGGATTACCTAAGAGGTCTGTACGGACCTCTTTGCAACTTTTCCCACACTATAAATAGAGGGCTCCCCCTCTCGAAATTTTCACACCTCCCTCTTCTCTTCTCCCCTTAAGCCTTCAGGCTCCCCTTCTAAGACCCCTCGGGGCACTCCCGGTCCCTTTCGGTTCCCTCCGGGGCCTTCCGAGCTCCCTCGCTGTGCTCCGAAGCCCTACTGAGCACTCCCGAGATGTTCCCGCGCTTCCCCGAGGCACTCTCGAGGTACTCTGAGGCCCCTCGTGGTACTCCGAGGCCTTACCTGGTCTTTTCCGAGGTGTCCCGGCCCTTTCTGAGCCATACCGGCAATTCGGACGCACGCCGAACCTCTGCCCGAATCCAATCGACGATCCCGACGCACGCCAAACCTCTACCCGAATCCAACCGATGATCCCAACGCACGCCGAAACTCTGTCCGAGTGCACACTTGACAATCCCGAGGCACGCCGAAGCTCTGTCCGCAGACAACCGGCACATCCCGAAGCAATCCCGATTCGTCCCGGAACACTATTCCATCCTCAAACACTATTCCCCCGCGGAAGACAGACACGAACCAACATTGGTAAGGCTTCCTTCCTACACTATTTCAATACATTTGAATAAGCAGTGTACAATGTAGACATCCGACACAGCATGCATCTTTAAAAGCACACACACACATAACATTTAAAGAAAGAAGGGGTATCGAAAGACTCGTTTTTACGAGGCTACTCGGGTGAGCTCTAAGATTCTAATATTCTCTTCCCGAGGAGTAACCTGACCTCCGAACTCAAAATCTCATCACACAAAAACAGTTCATTTTTAAACTGATGCCTTTTCTCAATGTTTTGGGCTTAATCAAAACGACGTGGCGACACTACAAGCAAAAACACAGCGAGACACCTCCACTGACACAACACAACGCAAACGGAATAGCCAGATGCCGGGGCGCGATTGCGCTGCCTCTCGGATCCGAGCAATTTCCAAAAGTGACAAATGCGAGATGCCAGGGCCTCCGCGCGCGAGCCGGATCCGGATAATTTTAGTTGGCAACTCCGCTGGGGATATTTTGTTTTAAAAACTTTTAAACAAAGCAAAAGATTTTTAAAACTATGATGAGGGTCAAACTTTAATTTTACCCCTTTCTTTAGCTGTTGTGTATGTGTGCATCTGCTTTACTTTTTATTTACAAAAAAATAAAAATACAAAAAATGCATCAATATACATCTGTGCATACATTTAAAATTCTTCGAAAAACTTCTGTTTTACTCAGAAAAAGAATTTTAGAGACCGGACACTACGCGCACTGCTGCCTCAGTTACACCGCACACTACTCACACTGCTGCCTCGATTACACCGCACGCTACGCGCACTGCTGTCTCGAATACACTGCACACTACAACCCTTAACCCGGAGTGGTCTTAGTTGCAGTTCGTTTGGCCTTCCTACGCCTCTCGGACGCGCATGAGATCATTCCAAACATCCCATCCTAGCCAAGCGTCAACCCTGCACGTTTGAGTCTTGAGTCACACTCTGTCCAGACTCGGTTGATTTTTACCCAGTTCGTGTCATACAGCCTGGATACATATCCCATGCCGGCCAGTTTCTGAGTCGAGGCTCGGAACTCAAGATCCCTTGCGCAAGCAAAGCGATGAAAGGTCATGCTAAAATCTTGACCTAATCTTGATTTCTGAAGCTACACCCAGACGATGTTCCGTCCCGGATATACATCCATGCTCACATGACACCATGTCATCAAGCCTTTAATACGTCAGCCATGACGATATAACCCAGCCAACGCCTAACATCACAAATCCCTTGCACAAGCAAGGTAAAGAGAGGTCATGCCGAACTCTTGACCCGATCTTGACTCAATGGCCGGCTCGGTTCACTATTCACATGGCTAACGCATTAAAACGAACATGACAGGCTCGGTCCTTAGGTTCGATTTTTCTTTTAGGCCGGTGGAAACCGCTTGCCCTATAGGACCCTCGCCCTGGCCGTCCACCCCTGGGATGTCGAAATACAGGTGCAAAACGAGGGGCTTATAGCCGCACAGATGGTCTCCACTGACCCAGGATCTAGCATAGTTGCGAAAAATAAGAGCAATCTTTTCCAACCTACCTAGGATTCTGAGAAAACACTGTTTTACGTAAATTAAACAACAAAAAAAAAATAATAAAGAAAAGCGGAAACTGCATGTCACATGAGCTTTCTCCCCTTTATCCAAAAAGCCTTCCCGTGTCTAAACCTTACCCGTCACCCCCTCCAGCGAACCGAGAGTGGTTGAGAGTACCCGGGAGCCGCCTTTTCAGTATCGAGGTCACAAGGTCCGATAGCCCTTCCGGTTCAGCGGTCCGAACAGTCCGCTACTCCCCCATGGCGGGATCAACAGATAACAGTGAGGGAAACGGAACCCCGCCCCCGGGAAATTTCCAAACGATGGAAGAAGTTTGGCAAGCTTTCAAGGCTCTCGAGAAACGCCAAGAAGAGCAGCAGGCTTGGATCGAATATGCCATGCGCCGTCGCAGAACTGTTGCGGTTCCCCAACCTGATGGGACCTTCGTTCTCATAGAAGACGATGAAATACCTGCTCCCCCGGGTCCTCAAAGCTATCAGCAGGTCCCACCTCTGCCAAGCCACGGAAACCTAGCAATGCAAAATAGCTCCCACCCAGAGCTTAACTCGGGCCTCAGTCAAGCGGCTCCGACCTGTCAACCTCGCACACCGTTTTCCGCCCCGCTTCGCAAACTCAATATCACAAGCACACCTATGGGCCCGCTCCCTCAGGTCCTAACACCTCTCAATATCCCCTGGAATTCAATCATGTGCCTCTGTATGAGCCCCGCAGCCACAACTTGAAATCCCAATGTTTACCAGGGACAGACATCCCAAGCGGATATCCCAACATTTCAAACCTTCCACCCGCTGGACTGCCACTTGGGGCTAATGAAACATTTTCCCAATTCCCAAACACAACCCTTAGCGATCTGGGCAATCACGCCCCCAATTTCGATAATCCAGGATACGGGTTGGTATACGCCCAACTGCCTCCCCGAGACCGAATGGCGATCCCATCAGCTAATCCACCTCCATCTTCGGTCTCCATCCCAGTAAACGGCAGCCTGGCTCTGCCTACTGACCCCCATATGGCTTGGTTGGTAGAACATGCAAAGGAGATACAACGGAAGAGTTTCCTTAAGCTAAAGGAAAAAGGTTACCAAACACCTCCAAACAAGAAGAAAGAGGTTACCAGAGCAGTCCACTACATCCAGAACGGAGCTCAAGTAAACCGCGATCAAGCACCCCTGAGGAACAACAATCCCCCTCGCATACCACAGTTCCAGCATTTCGATAACCTCGGGATGCCCTTGAGCCAAGTCCTCGAGATACTAGTAAAGAGGAACATTCTCAAACCCCTTGAGGATTTCCAACCAAAGAGTCGAAAGCCCAACGTGGACATGAGCAAATGGTGTGCTTTTCACAACTTCCCCGGCCACACAACCGACCATTGCTTCGTGTTGAAGAAAGTGGTCCAAGGTTTAATCGAAGAGGGAAAGTGGGAATGCCCCCGCAGTCCCAACACAATCGAAAACCCTTTCCCTGGAAATGACGAGGTAAGCATGGTAGATAAGTCCTCTGCAAATTCCCGTGATGAAGGGGACGTGAAGATGGAACCTGGGGCTTTCGCAATGAAGAATTCGGAAGAAAGAATCCAAGAATGGTTATTCCCCAACATTCCTTTCCAGAATCAGGGCACACCAAGGGATAGATCGAGCCCTCCCCGGAGATAAGCCAGTTCGAGACAGGCCGAGCAAGTGGCAGCGTCAAAAACGGCGCAACATTCACAAATGCGGACCCACAACCAGCAAGAAGAGACAGGACGAGAAGCTTGGACTAACCCCCGTCTCCTAGAGTCTATCTTCAAAAATAAAAGACCCCGAGTCTGTCGTATTTAAGTTCGAGTCTCTCGAGTCGTCTGACGGCCTTACGCCTAAAGATTATGCGTTTGAAACATAAACCGCGCTTCCTTATGCTTTGAATAAAAGATCGACCTTTCTGAGTATCCCCTCATTGCCACTTTAACAAATGATAAATTAACTAATCAAAAATAGTTAATAATGATTCACTAGATAAAGACGCAGATACATTAATGAACAATGCATTAAACAAATCTTTAAGCATGTTGTCAAACGAGAGGAAAATCTGGCCCAAGCTGTCGAGAAGGTTCTAACCAAAATGAATTTGGAAACTGCTGAAGAGCCCAAAGAGACGCAAATCAAAGAATCACACAGTCAAACCTCGTAGGTTCTAGTACCTTTCTCATTCAATCAAGTCCTCCTTGGACATTGTAATTAAGTCTTCAATTTTCCATACATAAGTCTTCTTTCTTTTCTTGCTAGACTTGGGACATTATTTTGCACCCCACATTACATTTAATGAAATGGTTTTGTTCTATGTGATCACTTGCATTGCTCAACAAGTAATTCCACAAATGATTAATGCTTTGATTAATTGGTGTGAGAAAGTCAATCGATAGCTCCACATGCACCTTATCATACCCCACACAAAGGCCTCCATCAAGCCATACACTTTCCAAAACATGTCCCTACCATCACCTTGACCAAGTCAACGACGGCGGCAACATCAAAGGACAACAACAGGTCACTCAGCATCAAAAGATTGACCCCGTGTCGACAACAATCTAGGGGCTTGCCTTCGCCCTCGTGCGCATCAAGAAAGTTCAAGCCGGGGCTTGCCTTCGCCCTCATATGCTTCAAAAAAAAAAAAAAAAAGCTCAAGGAGAAGCTACAAAAAAAAAAAAAAAGCCTCAGGCGGAAGCTACAAAAAAAAGAGCTCAAGCAGAAGCTTCACAAAAATAAATGAGGTCAAAGACCCAGAGCCAACGATCAAGAAGCAATGGATTCATTGAAACTGCCGTCAAATACGACTTGTCAAGGAATCACCTCAAGGCCCGTGCCTCATCATTCAACCTTTCGAGCATTTTTGCCAAAGGCTGCACAAATATTCATGCCCTGGCCCCAAAGCCAAACACGGTTCGACCCCGAACTACGTTGACCTGAGCCCCTCAAGGGGAACGTAGGCAACCAGAAATGGTCCGGTCATAAACACATACAAATCCACAAACCCGGTCGCATCAATGACCTCTCCTATACACAAACCTTCTTTCACACCAGACCAACTCGATCCTTGATACCGGTTGACTTTCTCCTCGTGATTAATCAAAGCATATCAGGTTTAATTGTTGAATAACCCGAACATCAACAAAGGGTTTTAAGCAAACAAGTGATCATTGTGAACAAATCAAGTTTTCAAATGTCTTGACAAGTCTTCTTTTTCTACAAAATAGGACAATAGAGCTAAACACTGATTTTCTGTCAGCAAGGGCTTCCATACACTTTTACAAGATTTTCAGTGCTCATACTCTCTCAAAAGAGTCAAACCCAAAAGCATTTTTTTGTGCCCACGTCAAATAAGGCATTCACACAAAAGGGGACCCGTCCCCACATTTTCAAAAATAAATACGCCCTTGCGAGTGTACATTACGAGTCATTTCTCCCACAAAAGAGAGTCGAACTACGTAGACCTGATCCCCTCAAGGGGAACGTAGGCAGCCTTCATTGGTTCGGTCTAAAGCATACACAAAAATCCCAAAAGTTGGACGCCATCAAGGCTCAGACAAGAAGCAAGTAAGAGATTTTGCGTCTCAACAAAGCTTTAAAAGTAAATCACAAATCATCACAGTTAAAACACTTCTTGATGAGTTCAAGCACGGTCTACTCTCAAACTCACAACATGCTAAAAGACAACTTAAAACATTTAACAATCAATGTGTCTGCAATGGCAATAAATGGATACTCAGTATTTCAGAAGGTCATTCCATGCTACTCGCGATTGGCCCTTCGTCACTCTTTCCTTTCTTCCCTCGTCCCCAACGAGTCTTCTTTCATTCCACATGAGCGAGTTCTGTCTCCCTCATTCCGAGATCAGGAGTCCTCCTAGTCGTGTCAAACGAACCAGTCGCTCTCAGAGAATCGTTCACCCGTGTCTCGGCTCGGATCTCCTCCCTACGAATTTGCAAAAGGGGACCTCTCCCCGTCAGTCTGTCAACTTGAGTCCTATAGTCAAACAATGCGTCTCCCATGACATCCTGAGGGTTAGACCAAGCTTCTGCACTCCTAAGGCTATAGCTGAGACGGCAACCTTGCCCCAGAATTGCTTTGCGCCTGCTCCCCAAAACCAATTGGGTCTGCCCGACATGCTGCTCATCCAGGTACTCGATGGTCAACACAACACCCTCCCGGCGTCGAAGGAGCACCACAGGAGGGAAAGCGTAATACTTCCCTACCCTCAAAAAAACAGAAGAGCATCTAAAGCTGCCAAGCAAAGCAGGGGCTTCCCCCACACATGAACCGGTCCCCTAGCGCCAAGCGATCTATGCCATGGAAAGTCTCCCCCGAAACTAAGGGAATGATGTCCTCACCAGCCCGGCAATGGCCTGCCACATCCAACAAATGCGTCCCAGGAGACATCACTCCCGCCGCCGCTCATGAAACCTGTCGGCTGCTTGACCCCAGGCCGCTCAGAAAACCTGCCAAAGCTTCCTCAGCCTCCACTAACCACAAATGCATTCCCAGCTCATGTGACATGCACAAAAATAATAATAAGCTAGCAACAATTCCTAGGTCAATCCCGGGAATCACAAATACGTCATTACATCTTAAAATAAAATACTTTGTTGTGCAAATACAAGTGTTTTATTACAGGTACAAAATGTCTGTTGCCCTACAAAAAAAACAACAGAAAGAGGGAAAGCAAAAGAGCCCTAATCCGACTCATCATCATCATCCTCCACAAACGAGAAATCCGGCATCTCGGAAAACTCGGCAGTCACATCCTCGTCATCAGAATACAGCACCCCCTCCTCGTGCGGGTACTCAAAGTACTCCGAAGGGTCAAAACCTGGTGAAAGGATCAAAGAAGGGATGTGAGGATGAACCCTCACCCTTGTGCCTCCGGCAGAGGAAAGAACTGATGAAGGGTCTGCGGCCTCTGAGCCCCCGAAGGCGTCCCCACATCAAAGCTGTGCTGTTCCCGAACCGGCACCTCCGGCTGTGGCCCAGGCTCAGCCCTCGAAGAAGGAGTATCCACAGACCTCCTCAAAGGCACTGGCTCGAACGCCGCCGCGTGCCGCGAAGACTTGCAAGACCTGCAAGATAGCTTCCCCGCGAACTTCCTTGCAAACGACCGCATCGCCACATAACAGCTGATCAACGTGTCAAAGGGTGGATCCCTCGAAACCATAGGGGGCACACCAAGGCCATGCTGCCAGACTGTCCCTCTCCCGTCCTCCTCTTCCTCAAAGAACGAGCCCAGCACATCATGGCGGGATAACCGAACATGGCCTCATCCACCCAGTCCCACGGCTGGCACCAGAAGATCTCATAGAACCACGCCTGCAACAAAAAAGCAGATAGTGCACAGAACGGAAAAAAAGGGGGGGAGTCCTACTCTAAGTCATCGGCACTACCGCCTGGTAAAAACTCCCACATCTCGGCGCCTCCGCCAACCACCTCATCATCATCGGTGAACTCAACACCTTCCTCGACCGGATAATCCAGGAAGACCGCAGAAGTCAGAACGAAGAACGAAAAGGAAGACGAGCCATCCCTCCTCTCCTTGTCCAACACCTGAGGCATCCCACATCCTCATCATCTCGGTCAGAGGCGCCACACGTCCTCAACATTTCAACAACTCGATCAGAGGCGCCCCATGCCCTCAAACACTTCAGCAATTCAGCCAGAGACGCCACCACGTCCTCTTCATCGCGATCAGAGGCGCCACACGTCCTCAACATTTCAACAACTCGATCAGAGGCGCCCCATGCCCTCAAACACTTCAGCAATTCAGCCAGAGACACCACCACATCCTCTTAATCTCCGTCAGAGGCATACCACATCCTCAACTTCCTCCTCACAAAGGCCCCTCCTCCTGCAGGTAAACACAACAAAGGTATGAAAAAAAAAATCATACTTATGTCTTTAAACATTTCCTCTGTTACCTCGTAGTGAGATACACCCCCCTGTCTCCCTGATAGATATCTCATATCTTTTAGTAAGATTACCGATCTTTTGGTAAGATTGGTCATCCTTCACATAGGGTAGATACCTTTTAAAAAGATTACCCACCTTTTCGTAAGATTAACATATCTTTTAGTAAGATTGCCCATCTTTTAGTAAGATTAGCTATCTTTTAGTAAGATTATCAATCTTTTCGTAAGATTGGCCATTCCTCACATAGGGTAGATATCTTTTAGAAAGATTACCCACCTTTTCGTAAGATTAGCATATCTTTTAGTAAGATTACCCATCTTTTAGTAAGATTAGATATCTTTTAGTAAGATTACCAATCTTTTCGTAAGATTAGCCATCTCTCAACTTAGGATAGACACCCCCAAACAGTCTCACTTAGGTATAGACGCCTTCACACAAACTTCAACTCAGGACATCACCACGTCCACTCACCACAAACCTCACTACTTCACCACAGGCAGCCCGGAAGGCTTTAAACCACTCGGTCCGAAAGACCGTATAAACCTCCCCTATCACTATTTCCAGCCCAGAAGGCTTTAAACCACTCGGTCCGGAAGACCGTATAAACCTCCCCCATCACTATTTCCAGCCCGAAAGACTTTAAACCACTCGGTCCGGAAGACCTTATAAACCTCCCCCAGCATTATCCGTAGCCCGAAAGGCTTTAAATTACCTGGTCCGAAATATCCATCTTTTAGTGAGATTACCCATATTCTCGTAAGATTAACCCATCTTTTAGTGAGATTACCCATCTTCTCGTAAGATTAACCCATCTTCTCGTAAGAATAACCCATCTTTTAGTGAGATTTCCCATCTTCTAGTGAGATTACCCATCTTCTCGTAAGATTAACCCATCTTCTAGTGAGATTACCCATCTTTTAGTGAGATTACCCATCTTCTCCTAAGATTAATCCATATTTTAGTGAGATTACCCATCTTCTAGTGAGATTACCCATCTTTTAGTAAGATTACTTATCTTCTAGTGAGATTACCCATCTTCTCGTAAGATTAACCCATCTTCTAGTGAGATTACCCATCTTTTAGTGAGATTACCCATCTTTTAGTGAGATTACCCATCTTCTCGTGAGATTAACCGATCTTTTCGTGAGATTATCCATCTTTTAGTGAGATTACCCATCTTTTTGTGAGATTACCCATCTTTTCGTGAGATTACCTATCTTCTAGTGAGATTACCCATCTTTTAGTGAGATTACCCATCTTTTCGTAAGATTACCCATCTTTTCGTGAGATTACCCGCCTTTTCGGGAAATTACCCACCTTCTTGTAAGATCACCTCACACGCGAACTACGATCAGGCTTGATTCCCACTCGGGATACATAGGAATCCTATCACAGGTCTAGCCAACCGACCTAAACGGTCACCTTAGGACACCACCACGTCCTCACAGTCGACCTTAGCGGTCACATCACCTCAGGGCACCACAATGTCCGCATACACTCACGATTAAACGACCTCCAAACTACGATCAGGCTTGATTCCCGTCAGGAATACGTAGGAATCCTATCACAGGGTCCAGCCAACTGGCCTGAACGGTCACACACACAGGACACCGCCATGTCCTCACGAACCGACCTACACGGTCACCTCCTCTCTCAGCACGCGATCCAGATCAGGACCCTTATCTTATCGACGACCCCACTTCCTTCATAAGTGACGTTGCCGAGGGGCTTCTGTAAGTACCCCAATCTGGATCGCTCTCCATCCAAGCATACGACAAAACCAGGGGCAAACTTCCGGAGGTCATAACTCCTTCATACGAACTCCGATTGAGACGTGTCATATATGGTTGGAAAGCTCTCGACGAGAACTAGCTTGCCATCACAATTACAAAATGTGGAAAAGCATGGAAGTCCTTACGGACCTCTTTGCTCCTAGACATCATAATTGAAAAATCCGCTTAAAGTCCACGAGATTCCCTCAAATCTCGGAAATCTAAAATTTTGGATTACCTAAGAGGTCCGTACGGACCTCTTTGCAACTTTTCCCACACTATAAATAGAGGGCTCCCCATCTCGAAATTTTCACACCTCCCTCTTTTCCCCTTAAGCCTCCAGGCTCCCCTTCTAAGACCCCTCGGGGCACTCCCGGTCCCTTTCGGTTCCCTCCGGGGCCTTCCGAGCTCCCTCGCGGTGCTCCGAAGCCCTACCGAGCGCTCCCGAGATGCTCCTGCGCTGCCCCGAGGCACTCTCGAGGTACTCTGAGGCCCCTCGTGGTACTCCGAGACCTTGCCTGGTCTTTTCCGAGGCGTCCCGGCCCTTTCCGAGCCAAACCGGCAATTCGGATGCACGCCGAACCTCTGCCCGAATCCAATCGAAGATCCCGACGCACGCCAAACCTCTACCCGAATCCAACCGACGATCCCAACGCACATCGAAACTCTGTCCGAGTGCACACTTGACAATCCCGAGGCACGCCGAAGCTCTGTCCGCAGACAACCGGCACATCCCGAAGCAATCCCGGTCCGGCCCGGAACACTATTCCATCCTCAAACACTATTCCCCCGCGGAAGACAGACACGAACCAAAATTGGTAAGGCTTCCTTCCTACACTATTTCAATACATTTCAATAAGCAGTGTACAATGTAGACATCCGACACAGCATGCATCTTTAAAAGCACACACACACACACAACATTTAAAGAAAGAAGGGGTATCTAAAGACTCATTTTTACGAGGCTACTCGGGTGAGCTCTAAGATTCTAATATTCTCTTCCCGAGGAGTAACCTGACCTCCGAACTCAAAATCTCATCACACAAAAACAGTTTATTTTTAAACTGATGCCTTTTCTCAATGTTTTGGGCTTAATCAAAACGGCGTGGCGACTCTACAAGCAAAAACACAGCGAGACACCTCCACCGACACAACGCAACGCAAACGAAATAGCCAGATGCCGGGGCGCGATTGCGCTGCCTCTCGAATTCGGGCAATTTCCAAAAGCGACAAATGCGAGATGCCGGGGCCTCCGCGCGCGAGCCGGATCCGGATAATTTCAATACCCAACACCCCCGCAGACACATAAACATCGCCCGATACATGCAAAATCACAAAAATACCCAATCACATCAAAAGCCACCATTTTGTGCCTTTCTTGGGACGGACTTGTGCATATGAACAAGCAAATATACAAATAAGCAAATGCTTTAGTTGTTAAAATACAAAAATACAAAAAATAGTTGTTTTACAATCCAAAAACAATGAAAATAGTGCATGCATTCTCTCCCTCTATCCCTAAGGGTCCTAAAAGCACGGCAAAAGGGGACCGCCATGATCACTCCGACTCGGAGTCGTCACCCGAATCCTCCTCATCCTCCTCAGAGTCGCTGTCGTCCTGGCCGCTGCCCACCTGCTCCTCAGAACCGCTCTGCTTCTGGCTATCGCTGCCGCCCTCCTGCACCTCATGAATCTTGCCATCAGAGCCATCATCATCCTCATATAAGGCCCAAGGCCGAGGCTTGCCATAATATCCGTGCCACTCGGGCACTGTGGAGAAAGGGGGCTGATAAGGATCATCCTCGCCATCATCATCATCATCAGGCTGGGGATGGTAACTCAACCCACCCGCCTGTGAGCTAGAAGGAGCCAAAGTCGGCCTATGAATCTTCTTGGGAGGCACGACGTCACCAGGCTGAGAGCTGCATCTCCCCTTCCAATGCTCTGCGCTCTTCTGAAACTGGTGCAGCATCTTCACGGCCCCGGTGAACGCCTTGGCCACCGCCCTATAAGTCTTGGCTGGAACCTGTTGAATCAAAACAAAAGAGGCAATCAGAAGCAATAAATACATGCAATAAAGCAGTAAAAGGCTTGAACGAAGCAGAAAAGAAAAGAATGCTCACAGAGGTAGTCCCGCGAGGAAGTCGCAAATGGGGATGAGTCTCAGACATGTCGAACGAGGAGCGGCGAATGACACCCTCAGTTTCATACTCAAAGAACCGGGGAGGCATCAGTATCTGTACCCCCGCTGCCCTCCTGGCGGCCATGACCTGAGGAGTCACCAGCCGAGTAAAGACAAACTAGCTGTAGTCTCCATCATCCGATAGCTCAGCAGCATCAATACCCGTCCGCAAGTGCTCCAAGTCAGGCAGAGCTCGGGTATACCAAATTCCCTCAGGAGGATCGTGAGGGACGCGAGCGGCGGCACCATGTCCATGCTGCCTACAGACTCTCTCCCCCAAATACAAGGCATCGCCCTCTAGGCCGATCAGAAGCCTCCTTGTCCTGGTCACCAAAACGGCATCACCAACAACATCCTCACCATACCTGCCATGCCAGGGAAACAGCCTCAACCTAGCTGGGGTGCCTCTAAGGGCAATCATCGTATCATGATAACAAGCTATCTTCCGGGGCTTCACCACGTCCACTCTCCGGCTCTCCCTAGCCTGAAAAGTCCACCGACGGATGGCAGGGAACAGATCTGCGGCAATCCTGCCAGCCACAGCCCAAGCATAACAGCCAAAGACCTCATAGGCCCACACCTGAAAATCAGAGACAAGAAACTTTCAGTGTGCAGCAGTAGTAAAAGAATGATGACAGAAAATGCAAAGCAGCGGTCAATGCGCGAAAAGTAAAAGAGCATACCTCCAGAACCGGCTGGTAGCAATCTAAAGAGGTCACCGTGCCCCTGCTCACCTCATCCAGGGCTCTATACAACTGAGCCAAGCTGGCCTCACCCCATGAAAAGGTGGAGACCTGGCTCCAGTCTCGAAGAGGCTCCAACAAAAGAGTCAATGCCGTAGTGGAGGCATTACAGAACAGGGTATCGGAGAATCCAGCCCAGGCAAATGCCCTCGCCAACTGCTCACCTATAACTGCGGCCTCACCCTCAGAATAAACGGCAGCTTCTTTGCGTCAAAGCCGAATGCGGAGTCCGCCGGTGGACCCCTATTACCCTTCGGGCGAAGGGTCGGGCCCGATCGATCCTCTAATGGCATCCGGGCACAGGACACCAGGATCCTCAGAAAAGATAGGTCTGCCCGTGAACCGCAGACCAGTGATGGCGGTGAAATCATAGGGAGTAATGGTGGACTCTCCCCAAGACAGATGAAAAGTGTTGGTAGAGTCCCACCGATCGCCTAAAGGCCCTAACCAGCTCCACGCTCCTAGGCGTGTCCCCAAACTCTCCGACGGCAGTAAAGAATGGGCCTAGGCCAGCAGCGTATATCAAGCCCTTGGGACTTTCAGGCAAATCAGGAGAACCGGGAAGAATACCCCAAATCGTAGCAATCGCCTCAGGGGACTCCTTGGTCCGCAAAGCCTGCAGGTAAGCATAACACAGGTTTCAGAACATACTCATAATGGTGTGCGCATTCTTTTACTTGTGTGCATTTTGGATCTCTAAAATCACATAATTCTTTCAACAAAATCTTTTCTGATTTCAAACTAGTGCATTTCATTCCAAGCATGCAATATCGTTTTGGGTGCGATTTTCCCCAAATTCTATCTCGAGCCCTAGAAATCCAACTTTGAAAAGTAAAAGGGAAGGGTTGATGGTTTAGAATACTTACCCCCATTCGCTCCGTGGTGGAAGTATGTAAATCAAGGCTCGGATAGAGCCCATGCCCCTCCGGAAATTTCTTTCGCTTGTTCCGATCGACAAGCCTTCTCCTCTCGGACAACGATCGTTGCACTTGCCTTCTTGATTCCGCTCGCGGAGGCATTGTCAATTTGATTTGAATCAAAATTGGGGAGGGGAAATCTCAATTTTTCTCTTCTCTGCTCTCTCAAAACTCGGTGGCTGTTTTTGCTTTCAAACCCTCTGTCTTACGACTGGAGGGTTTTAATTAAAACAGCTTGGGGAAAGCCCCATGTCGTACGACATCCACGTTCCAGAAAGGGGTGATCTTCCTTTTTTGCCCCTGATCCATTTTGCCAGTCTCTCGCGACTATCTATCATCACTATTCATCATTTCATTCGGGTAAAAATATCTTTCTCCCAGTCTTTCTCAAAAATCCTCGGGTGACTCCCAAAAACAGTCAAATCCTCGGCTGACTCCCAAAAACAGTCAAATTCGCGGGTGACTTCCCAAAGAAAAACATTCAAATTCGCGGGTGACTTCCCAAAGAAAAACAGTCAAATTCGCGGGTGACTTCCCAAAGAAAAACAGTCAAATTCGCGGGTGACTTCCCAAAGAAAAACATTCAAATTCGCGGGTGACTTCCTAAAGAAAAACAGTCAAATCCTCGGGTGACTCCCAAAAACAGTCAAATCGCGGGTGACTTCCCAAAGAAAAACAGTCAAATTCGCGGGTGACTTCCCAAAGAAAAACAGTCAAATTCGCGGGTGACTTCCCAAAGAAAACAGTCAAAACCTTGGGTGACTCCCAAAAAACAGTCAAATTCGCGGGTGACTTCCCAAAGAAAAACAGTCAAATTCGCGAGTGACTTCCCAAAGAAAAACAGTCAAATTTGCGGGTGACTTCCCAAAGAAAAACAATCAAAACCTTGGGTGACTCCCAAAAAATAGTCAAAATTCGCGGGTGACTTCCCAAAGAAAAACAGTCAAATTCGCGGGTGACTTCCCAAAGAAAAACAGTCAAAACCTCGGGTGACTCCCAAAAACAGTCAAAACCGCGGGTGACTTCCCAAAGAAAAACAGTCAAAACCTCGGGTGACTCTCAAAAATAGTCAAAATTGCGGGTGACTTTCCAAAGAAAAATAGTCAAATCAGCGGGTGACTTCCCAAAGAAAAATAGTCAAATTCGGGGTGACTCCCCTTGGAACAGTCAATCTTCTGGGTGACTCCCCTTGGAACAGTCAATCTTCGGGGTGACTCCCCTTGGAACAATCAATCTTTCGGGGTGACTCCCCTTGGAACAGTCACTCTTGGGTACAAAGCCCGTAGCCTCTCATTAGCGCCACCTCTTTTGTTGAACTATGAATCGGCTTGATTCCCCCACGAGATACGTAGGAATCCTTTTCATAAAAGGTCCAGCCGCATGACCATTATGGCCGCTTTCCCCCGGACACAAATGTCCATCTTGTTGAACTACGATTCGGCTTGATTCTCCCACAGGATACATAGGAATCCTTTTCATAAAAGGTCCAGCCGTATGACCATTATGGTCGCTTTCCCTCGGACACAAACGTCCATCTTTTGAACTACGATTTGTCTTGATTCCTCCACGGGATACGTAGGAATCCTTTTCATAAGAGGTCCAACCACTTGACCATCTTGGTGATCTTTCTCCCCCGCCGTTCGTGTCCGGCTCGGGATTCTCATTGTGTCGACGACCCCACTTCCCGCGGAAGTGACGTCGCCGAGGGGCTCTGTGAGTACCCCGACCTGAACTCGTGTTTTTGGGTCCGCTCTCCATGATTGGCATTAATTTTGGGCTCATATTATTTGCTAAAAAGCATTTTGAACCTAAAATAATCCATTCATTCCTTGATCCATTGGGCCTGCCTTCCTGCGGCCCAAGTTGTCACAAAGATGACCGGTGTCGTCCGACACAGGACGACCCCCAAGGCGGTAGAAACTCTCTGTCGTCCGACATGGGACCTCCCATCAGCATGCCTATAAATAAAGGGCATGGCTGATCATTTTAAAAGGGGGACTTTTTGGCAAGTAAGGAAACTCTGTCAAAATAGAGGCTCACCCTCTCTCTCTCACACACACACTCACCTCCCTCCTCATAGATACACACATCCAAGCCAAGATCCAAAGAAAGACTTCCTTTGTTGGTGTTTTGAAGGGGTAAACACCATACTATTGGTGCTTTTACCTTGTGGACTACAATAGGTAGCCACTAAACCCTCTCTCTCTCTCTGATTACCTCTTGCATATTCATCCATATTGTCTTGCATGCTTACATGTTTTGATATTATGTGAAATATTTGGGATTTTGCATGACAAAGGTGGTGGAGATGTGAATCTTCCATATTCATATCTCCTCACGTCAGATCTGGACATTTGGTGGCCTTAGCACCATTAAAGTTTGCATCTTGGTTAGCTTTGTTTGAGTTAGGAGGTGATGGCTACATGATAATGGCCATAAATATGTGATTCATCACATTTGGCCATTAAAGCCATGCGATCCTCCCATAATACTCACGTAGTGTTACTATTCTACTGCTTTCAGTTAATAATATAGCTTAGTTTTGCATTGAGAGCAAGTGGGATCAATCTGACTGAAGGGCTCTGAAACAGGCTGCCTATGTCGGACGACATGAGACTCCTCAAGAAGTCCTGTGTCATACGACATAGAGTTCCCAGAAAGCTGTTTAGCTTTCAAGGACTTCAGATCTACCCAGATTTGATCCCCCTTTGTGACTCAAAGCTTGTTTAAATAGTGTTTAGTTCATTTACCACTATTTGGGGAGCTTGAGATCTGTTTGGGTGCAATCCATTGATGTTTGTCATATGACATGGACAGCCTTGGGTGTCCTATGTCATATGACATCCGTATCATTAAAAGTCAATCTTGACTTTGCTCACTCCAATCAACCCCAAATTGGTCTTAGACCCTGAACAGTGTCTCTTCTTAGTTAAAATAACATTGTTCTTATTCCAGAATAGCCTTGGTGTTGTAAGAGACAATCTGACCAGGAGGCCTTATGTCGTCCGACATCCCTCTATGAGGAAGTCCTGTGTCGGACGACATCCAAGCTTCCTGAGCAGACTGTCTCATCCTCTACCTTGTAATGCAAGTCTCCATTTGTAAGAGTGTGGCCCCCTGTCATGGCTCACAAGTTGTATCCATTCGGAATACCATCAATGAAATACAAGTTTGCATGCCTTGTTTGTTGACACAAATCGCACACACTTTGAATGTCTATAATTATCGATTGTTTGATTGAAAGTCTCGAAAGAGGCGTGTTGGGTGATATAAGTACGCCAATCCAATTCACAACCTTTTTAGATGCATTTTAATGTAATAAAATTGCATTAAGGGGTGTTTTGGTAAATTCCCGGCTGATCCCGAGACTTTCGGAAACATTTCATTAGTTTCCCGTGAAGGAAGTACCTTTTGGTACCTTACTCATGCAAAGGGACTTGTTGGGAATAAAACCTGTTGGACTTTTTGGGTATTTTCTCGGAATGTTCCAGAAACTGGTTTTGGCGCCAAAAACGGTTATGGCCACCTTGTGTCACGCGACAACTTGAGGCATAGAAAGTGGACGCGTAAGGTCGTGCGACACACTGAGGTTACTAACTGCAGCCTATAAATAAGACCCTCCCCTCTCATAAAAGGATCCCAACTTCAGCCTACTGTTACTCTGCAGAATTTGCACCGTAACGAACCTCCCAAACACAATTCTCTCTCTCTCCTACCTTCAACCTACCCAATTCCTCCCAATCCAAACCCACTTCTCAAGTCAAACCGATTGAACCCCTTGCATTAATCTCTCCAGATCAGAAGTGACGAATTGAAGGGTTCTGTATCTAACTTGATACAGAATTCATGGAAGCATCAAGGGTAACGATTCTCAAACCCCCCTTCTCTCTCTCTTATTCAAATTCTCCTTTAATTCTAGTATTTACTCTTGTTAGGATTCAGTAATCAGATCCTAGCTATCTAGATTACTGAATCCCAATCGCAATCTCTCTGTTTAACTTGAATAATTCGTGCAATTGAGCTTCCATTGTTGAATATTTGATTGAATTTGGTGTTTGAACCCCAAGGGGGTGTGGATCTACCCATATCCACACTCCCGGGGTCTATTTGTTGTTATTACTGTATTTCGTTTGTAATTCAATTAATCCCTTAGATCTGTACCGTTTTCTATGGATTTTGTGTTCATCCTGTGAGTTTCTGCAGATGGCTTATGTATGTCACGTGACACCTTCGTCTCTCAGTGATCCTGTGTCACGCGACATATGTGGTCACTGGTGCGATGTGTCATGCGACATACGTGACCTATCTGCAGAAGACCTTTTCCTTTGTAATCTGTTTTAGATTGTTGTAGCAGGGATGTGGCCTCCCTAAGCAATGGGCTCACAAGTTGTAAATCTCTTTCTCATATCAAATAAAATACATGATTACTCCATTTGTTCATTATCAACACATGCACACACTTTTGGATTTGCTTGGATGTTTAATTAAAAGACTCGTTCATGGACGAGGCGTGTTGGGTGAACTCTCGGTTCTTCCCAACACGTAACCTGACCCCCGAACCCGTATTTTCTCTGTCAAACAAAAGGTTTTCAATGTTTCCTTTTAAAACGGCGTGGCGACTCTTTCACTTTCACGAAAAAAAAAATTTCGGGCGAGCGCACATTCAGTGGCGACTCCGCTGGGGAACTTTTTTGACTTTGAAAACCTGTTTTTCAAATGTTAAGTGGGTCAAGCTTTCATTAAATTAGACATCCAATACATTCAATTTTGTGTGCATTTTTGATAGTCATTTGGAGTTCATGCATTTTGTTAAATATGAGGCTTGTGAGCCCTATGTGCTTGATGATATTTGTGTTGTGCTTTGTTTGTCCTTGTTTTGTTCTGGTCTTGGAGAGGCAGGGGCTGATTTTGATGATTGCAGAGTGCTGGTTCAGTGACCACCAAGGTCGTGCGACACCTTTGTCTCTGGTTGTCCTGTGTCACGCGACAAAGAGTGGCCACTGAACAGATACTCAGAAGGCTTGGTTTCAGGGCAGTCCCTTGGATCGAATAAGGCTCAGTTGATTATTGTTCCTTGTATATTCTGTGAGGGTATGTGTGTGTTTTCTTTCCTTTTCAAATATAAAAAAAAATAAAAAAATCTTGTTTTTTGTAAATAAAAGAATATAGACATCCGCACACTACATCACTTAGACTTAGAACCCTCGGGTGCGATTGACGGCATCGCAGACGGTGATGTACGTCGCCTACGCTTGAGCGCCTGAAGTCAAACCTAACCCCCTAGTGCGTATAGGTGGTGCCACACATTTAACCTTACCCACGGTTGGTTTTGATACAATGTTTTCATTACAACTAAATGAATTGTTTTTTGAAACATATCGTAGATCTTTATACCTTTCCTCAAAACCTTGCATCTTGTGGGCATGTTGCTAATGCAACATGATTTCACGTAGGGACATGTCACTCCCGTGACATGTTCTAAACGAGAGATCATGCCGCATTGTCAACGTGCACCGACGAGAGGTCATGCCGGATTTTTCTTCGAAATTATTCGAAAAGACCCGTTATGCTACCCAAATTTCCCTAGAAATTTGGACAACCTCTCCGTTCCATAATGATGGTAGGGTTTGGTTAGGTATCATGAACTATTATATATTTCAAAACAAGGCGTTTATTGTAATTTGAACGTTGCGTCCTTTTAGGCTTTCCCAAGGTATAGTTAGCATGAATAAAGGCTTTCCCTTTTCCAACCGTACTTAGGATTTAAAACACTAATTTATACTTGAAGACAAATAAATTTTTGTTTGTGCGAGTATGTTCCGTTCCTTTCCCTCTCTTGTCCCTCCAAATTTCCCTTCAATACCTTATAAACCCGTCTATACCCCTGCAGCTACGGCGAGTTGGACGCGTTCATCCATCCCAGGAGCTCGTTTAGTCCGTGTTCAAGCAGTTTCAGTTGGTGAAGAATCAGAAATGGCCGGGAACGGAGATGCATTTTCTGCTCAGTCCGCTGGAGGCTCAGTAACAATGAGTCAGCTAAGTTTGAATGATATGACCATAGAGGAATTGAGGGCAACGTTGGAAGCTGCTTTAGCCCGAGAGCGCGAGGCCTGTCTGTTGGCTCAGAATGCCAAGGCTCATGAAGAGGAAGCTCATAACCGCTTTGTGGAAGCTATGAGAGCCAAAGGGATTGCGATACTTCGTCGGGAGGACGGTTCCTATGAGGAGATCACAGAAGACAACCATAACAAGATTGGATCCGCTTCACCTGCTCAGCCTATCCAGCCCAGTTACAATGCGATGCCTCCTCCAGTAAGCTATGCCTCACGACCCAATCAAGCGTCATCTCCTAGAATGTTTGTGAGTGACCAAGGAAGGTTTATTCTCCCATCTCCCCAAGGGTGTAACCAGGTTATCCAGCAAGGTGCTAGCAAGAATGGTGGTCAAGCATCAAATTTCTTCGATCTCACTGCCTCCCCAAATCCCAATGTCCCAGCATCACAGTCTCAGTACGGACCGCAGTTTCAAGCAGGTTATCCCCATCCCCAGTCCAGAGTTTATCCCGACAGCTTCCAGAACGGTCAGTATCGGCTTTCAGGAGATCAAATTTGTCAAGACAACATTCCAAGATATCAGCAGTTTCAGACCCAAGGCAGTGTCCCTCAACCAGCATTGTGTTCTACCCTTACTCAGCATTTATATGGCTCCACTCCGTATTCCGCCCCGTGTATCAGTACAGGTTTCTCTACTCTTGGTCAATTCAGAGGTCAGTCATCGCAGAACAATTCCCAGAATCCTAGTGTGCAGTTTAACGGGTATGATGTGTATGGTAACAGAATCCCCAGTTCGGTCAGCATGTTGGACAGTATCCAGGAATCCCGGTACTTTTGGTCTCCCACTGCGGCTTTGCCCATTGGACCTAATTCTGAATTCCCGGTTCCTTCATCGACAGTGGCTCCTCTATACCCCGGATTCCAGGTTTGGCTCCAGAAGTGACAGCTTTGTTGAAACAAATGCAGCACCAAATTGATAAGTTGACCGTGGGTTCCAGTGGTCTTAAGGTTGTGGATCCCGCCCAAGTAACGCCTTTGCCGCACAAGTTTAAAATGCCCAAAATGGATTTCGATGGCACCGCACTTTGTCAGAAAACTCATATGGATACGTATGTTATGACAATGGGAGCAATGGGTTGCACTCCCGAGTTTATGGCGTCCCACTTCCATTTAACCTTGAAGGGATCGGCACTCACGTGGTTCTGGCTTTGAAGCAAGAGTGTCGCTCTACGTGGAATCGAGATAACGTAAACCTTCTTGGAGAAGTACAAAGGCAACTTGGAATGGCATACTACTCGGGATGATTTGGTGGGAACTATCCAGAAAGTTGATGAGTCAATTACAGAATTTTACAAACGGTGGAATGCCAAACTTAATGAGCTATCGGAGCCGATACCCCTCCAGGACCAAAAGGATATTTTCTTGTCATGTATTAAGCCGGCGCTCGAGAGAAGCCATCGGGAAAGGTTGGTACCCAGATCTACGAGAGATGGTGGGAATGGGAGCTAGGAGCGAAAACAGATTGTTCAATCAAACCCCAAGTGCAAACGTCGGTGGCAACAGTGGTAGTGGAGGATACCGATACCGAGCACCCACCACTGTTTCAGCAATGGTGCCGAGGGGAAGGGAAATGACCAAAGATAACAACATCAACAACCTACAGAGAGGAGGCAATAATGTACAGAATGCAGTAAGGTTTCAGCCTAAACTGCAACCGAGATTTGATGATTTGGGTATGTCCACAGAGGATGTTTTTAACGGATTGCTTCGCACCGGTATGATCAAGCCATTGGAGAATTATAGTCCTGCTCGTCCTAATCCCCATATGGACGCTAGCAAAATCTTGTCGGTTTCACCGGTTCCCGGGACACACCACAAATTCCTGCATTACCCTCAAAAAGATAATTCAAGGTTTGGTGGATGACAAGAAAATTGAGAAATCTCCTCGCCCGAATGTGGTCAATAATCCTCTGCCAAACAACAACGTGAACCTTATTGACGGTGGGCAAGATTATTTTGTTAATGTAATAGAGTTTGAGAAGTCAATAGTTGGAAATGATAGCGCTGGTTGTAATGAGAATGTGGCTGATGTAATCTCTTTTACGGTGAAATGAAAGATAATTTACGTTATGTCTTGTATCTTGATGATCTATATGATTTGAATAATGCTGCTGATCTTGACGATTATGAAGAACATGTGGTTGCCAATACTATATCCTCCATGACTCCTATAGAATCCCCAATTTCTCTAGAGGAACTCAGGATAGCGGCCAATGTAGAGGCTCCTTTGTCCATAAATGAGATAAGGCAGGCTGCATGGCCTTATAGCACTCGTCCTGTTCCAATTTCGCTAGCAGAGCTCAAAAAGGCCAGCAGGGAATTTGTAGTTGATGATCACCAAGGTGTTAATCTGTTGACTCGGTCAGGGAGAATGTTAGGAGTGAATAATCCAGATCCATCGGGGAAAGGTAAGGCAGTTGTGGTCCCTAATCCTCAGTCATCTCAGAATCTTTACAGCTCAACAGAAGACGATGAAGTTCAAGAAGACCCGATCCTAACACAGTTAAAGAGAACACAAGCTGACATCTCTTTATGGTCTTTACTCACATCCTCCTACCCTCACAAACTGAAGTTGGAAGAGGCCCTGTCCAAAACAAAAGTATCTGTCAATGCCACACCGGAGCAAGCTACATCCCGGTGATTGGGACTGCACAGTATGGAAACATCATTACTTTTACGGATCTCGACTTGCCTGCTTATGGTGCGAAGCATAACGAATCCCTACACATCACCGTGCCCTTGGAAGGATGGCGGATTCCCCATGTGTTGATAGATAATGGGTCAGCTATGAATGTGCTCCCGGCCAAGATGATGAGCATGTTGGACATTAATGCGCAGAACCTTAAACCATCCAATCAAACCATAAAGGCCTACGAATCCACGTCTAGGGCAGTGTTGGGAATAGTCTCTTTAAATTTGATGTTTGGGGGTAAAGAGATGATGGTCG
The DNA here is from genome assembly GCA_022495995.1 of Adenophora triphylla var. japonica. NCBI lineage: Eukaryota > Viridiplantae > Streptophyta > Magnoliopsida > Asterales > Campanulaceae > Adenophora > Adenophora triphylla. The sequence goes on along the minus strand of JAFEMH010003266.1, from coordinate 58,936 downwards.
AATTTCAAGTTATCGATATTCCAGTCACTTTCTCAGCGCTATTGGGCAGACCTTGGATTCATGAGATTGGAGCCGTAGCCTCTACTCTTCACCAGTGCTTAAAATTTGTACAAGATGGGGTGCTGACAAGGATTTATGGCGATAGTGTTACGATTGGAGAAACCAGCACCAACACCGTACCAGTGATGGAAATTAAACTCGATCAGGAGAACTTGATGCTTAGCGGTTTTACAATAGAGAAGCCTAAAGGGCAGGTCTGCACCATAGATTTGTGACATCTTCGAGATAAGATTCCTACGTGTTGAAAATGATGAGAGGCATGAGCTATATCCACTGGTGGGGGTGGGAAAACGTCAACAGGGACCATGTCACCTTATGATGCCAGAAGCCAAGAGGAATCAGCTAGGCCTTGGGTATGCTGTGACGAAAGAAGATAAGATGTACGACAAGACTGAAGCCTTTAAGGAAAGGATGACCTTAGCGGCTGGAAAGAGGTACAAGAGGCCCGAGATGCGCCCGTACAGTTGGTCTTTAAATCAGCATTTTGTCAAAGAGGATGGTGATATGTTTGTCTATCATGAACCAAAGTTGAGCCAAATGGAGGATAGAATGAGAATGATCCAGAAGTTTGCCAGCAGCCAAAACCCGGTGAAAGAAATGTTTGACAGTCTGCCCAAAGGCCCGAGTGTGGCTTGCCACCTACGAGAACGGCTATCATTTCTCGGGACCCGATTACGTAAATCAGCTTGAAGCTCGCTACGGATGACCATGTTGTGCACAAGATCCGCGGTGCGACCTGTGGATATTGATGGTGACTTGGCGAGATTTGTTTAAAGAGCGAGGGTTTGTGAGCCAGGAGCCGAGAGATTTGATTGACTTTTCCTACGATAGAATTTGAAAAGGAGCCGATTGCGAGCTAAGCATGTTGGAGACAGTGGCGAGAGAGACCTCTGCTGAATTGGACTTCGTTCCGAGGACCAATCGGCGACGGGGAGACTATGATTGAAAAACTTGGGCTCAAGCCTCGTCCTTGTCTGCTTAGAGTCTAAATTTGTTCCCCGTGTCTGAGTCGGTCTCTTGAATCTCTTGTTATTGAATTCGAGTCTTCCGACCGGTCGATGTCCTCACGACAGAAGACCGTCTTTGAGATTGTAAACACTGTGTTTCCTATGCTCTGAATAAAATGGTTGACCTTTACGAGTATCCTGTGATTGCAAATCTAACAATTGAATGCTTAACAAGAAATAATCATCAAGATTTAAAAATAATTAAGCCTAATTCAATTGAAGATAATGCGAGACTTAATAGACGAGCAAATTTTAGAAAATGATTCAAAGCGGGTTCTCGAACAAAAGGAAAGCTCGGGCCCAGGCTGTCGATGAGATATTGACAACGGTGAACACAGGAAGCAATAGAAGAACCCCAAAGAAACACAGATTGGTAGCTTCTTCTCCGGAGATGAGCGGGTTGCCCTGGTTGAACTGTTTAAAGAATATATGGACGTCTTTGCTTGGTCTTACAAATATATGCCTGGGCTGGATACTTTCATCGTAGAGCACCGGATTCCTCTAGATCCAGAAATTAGGCCGATCAAACAGAAGTTGAGGCGGATAAAACCGGAGTGGTCCTTGCAGGTGAAAGAAGAAATCGAAAAACTCCTACGGGTGGGCTTCATCAAGGTAATTGAATATCCGACTTGGTTGGCCAACATTGTGACAGTGACAAAAGCTAATGGAAAGGTTCGAGTCTGCGTAGATTTCCGAGATCTTAATAAGGCTAGTCCCAAAGATGACTTCCCTTTGCCCAATATTGATATGCTAGTGGATGCAACCGCAAACTTTGAGGTCAAGTCCTTCGTTGATGGCTTCGCAGGTTACAATCAAATCAAAATGGCTGAGGAAGATCAGGGCAAGACAGCATTTACAACTCCATGGGGTACTTATTGTTACACAGTAATGCCGTTTGGTCTGAAGAATGCCGGGACTACCTACCAAAGAGCTGTCACTACCCTGTTTCACGACATGATCCACAAGGAGATTGAAGTGTACGTAGATGACATGATTATTCACTCGAAAGGGTCAGATGGACAACATTTCATTAATTTGAGGAAATTCTTCAACAGACTTCGAGAGCATTCCATGAGGCTAAATCCCGCCAAGTGCACCTTTGGGGTTATTCGAGGTAAAGTCCTGGGGTACATGGTCACAGAGCGCGGCATCGAAGTAGATCCCAGAAAGATTAAGGCAATCGTTGAAATGAAGCCGCCCAGAACTGTCTCTGAGGTAAAAGGATTCATGGGTCGATTACAGTACATCAGCAGGTTTGTCAACCAACTAACCTCCACGTGTGAGCCGATCTTCAAGTTACTCAAGAAGAATCAGGAAGTGGTTTGGAACGAGGAGTGCCAATTAGCCTTCGAGAGGATCAAAGCTTACCTCATCAATCCTCCCATCCTCTGTCCGCCTCACGAGAGCAAGCCTTTACTGCTATACTTGACGGTCACAGACACAGCCACTGGGGCTATGCTAGCACAAGAGAAGAAAGATTCAAAGATTGAGAATGCCATTTATTTCGTCAGTCGCAAGTTCTAAGGTAGTGAGTTGAATTACTCTGCCCTCGAGAAGACGTGCGCAGCTTTGGTCTGGGTGGTCGGAAAGTTAAAGCACTATATGCTGTCCCACCCCGTGCATTTGGTTTCCAAAATGGACCTGTAGACACCCCATTCTGAACACATCGGAACATGCTTATACCACTCTAAGTCTCGCTTTGAGTCAAGAAGTAGAAATCCACCATTTCGTCATGTTTCGTTAAGTTTTGACTAACAACCGTTAGTTTGGGACTAAAGCGCATACGAGATAGCGAGGAAAGGACAAAGCTGTCCCACATGAGCAATATCTCGCCGCGAGATGGTGTGTCTCGCGCGAGATATCCCCCTCTGCGGATTGCGGGCAGCGGTTCCTCGTCGATTTCAACCTCTTTTCGGGATAAAACTTTATCTCTCCGGCCAACCAATAGAATTGGGAGTGCGGAACCATCTTGAAGTGTTTGATCTCATCTTGAACACTTCACCAACCCTATAAATACTTGGTGACTTCCAAGGTTCAAGAGGTCCAAGAATTTTCACAACACACACATTTTGTTGGTTTCTCTCCTTGAAAGAATCCTACAAAATCACCCTAAAAACTCACCTCATAGTTTGTTTATCGACCTTGTTGATAAACAAGCATCAAGCTCAAGTCAAGGACCAGGCGAAGCTACGTCAGGTGTCAAGAGTCGACTCTAAACTTGAGTCGAAACTGCCCAAATCACCTCACGCAAGGTAATTCCTAAATCCCTTTCTAATTGATTGTTAGAGTGGTATAAGTCCATAGAATCTAGGATCGGCCTAGAGCCTCTCCAAATCATGGAGACGGTCTCGAAGCAATCGATCCTACATTCCGTTTAACCCCGTTAAATGGACCTTTGTTTATAATATTAAAAAATCGTTTTCCCTTCTTTTTGAAAACCTCTCTTTTCTTTAGCAAGACCGATCTTCGGATTGGGTGAAATGGATGCTCCTTGACCTACCCATTTCATAACCTAAGCCCCGAACCCAAATCTTTTTCAAAATGGTTTTCCTATTTTCTCCAACCGAATAATATAGGTGGCGACTCAAAAATGAAAAGGAAAGATAAAATCATTATTCCTTCTTTTTCCTCACAACGCTACGGTGGCGACTCATTTGGGGACTTAAAATTAAGAGGCTTAAACTTGCGTCAAAATTAAAGAGAGGTTTTCAAAAATTTAGTAAATTCGAATTTTTGCTCTCAGATGAAGCATGTCTCGCGGCGAGATATCATATCTCGCGCGAGATATGGCTTCGGCAATCTGGTTGTTTTACGGTTTCTCTGTTCATCCCGTGGTCCAAGACGAGGGTCGAACACGCAAGGGGATCCCGAATTCATTATCTGCGAGTTCTCGCATCTTAAGGCCTCTCTTAAGGTGTAGAACTCGAACCTTCGTTTCCTTTAAATAATTGATTATTATTTATAAACTGCGTGCGATTGGGTTTTATTTAATTAAAGTCCGGTCCATTGGGGATTCGGGAGTTGTAAATTGAATTATTTATCTCTCTTTCCCTCTCGTTATGTGGAACTACGACGGCCTGAGTCTTCCTAATTTGGGAGAAACGTAGGCAACCACTTGGTGCGGCCACTATCTGTTTTTCTTTTGCTTTCAAAAAAAAAAAACTCTCTATTTTACTCTATCACCTAGATTGACTATCACACACGCGCACTCATATTATAACTGTCATTGCACTGCATACCCTCTATCAACCCGGGACCCACACTAAGGACGGATGACGGTAACCACCTAGTCGCCGGTCTCTCCGAAGTTGGACAATCCCACTCCGCGTATTCAATCCACTTAGATTGTCATATCGCGGGGAGCCTAGCCTTCAGCCCTACATCGCCACATTTTCATGTAGATTGACCTTTTTAGGATCACTCCGTGACCGGTCGGTTTTGACTCGGTGATCTTTTCTTGTTTTTGACCAAAACAAAGCCATGCAAAATTGAAAATAAAAAGGATTCGGAAAAGTCCCTTCGGAAAAAGTCCCTTCGGAATGACCCTTTCGGATGTCCCTTCAAAAAAAAATATGCATATAATCCTTCAAAAAAAAAAAACAATCTTACATGGCTTTGTCTTACAAAAATCGGATTGATTGCTTAGTCGTTAGGTTCTGATAAAGGCCTTAGAAACCCCTCAAAACGGACTTTCCGTTCCGACCAAAAATTAGGTCTAAATAAAAATCGACTTTCCGTGTGGTTATCTCGCGCGGGACAACATATCTCGCGCGGGATAATGCTTACATTTCTTGAATCGAGCTGAGGCCATTTTTGAGCACAGCTTCAGGCTCGTTGGGGCTAGATCTGATATCTGCATCTCTTACGTCGGTTTTTCGAAGCTACTCAACTTCAAGACTCCCAACACAATGTCTAGGAAAGCATGTCATGACCAAGGAATGCCTTGAACAACACACTTTGCAAGACTTGACCAAGGCCCTTGTCGGCATGAAATGGAGCATGTTGAGGGTTGGAGAGAAGCCTTTGATTTGCCTTCTACCCGCATTGCTAGGGATTTCCGAAAGATGGAGAGTGACTCAGACGGTGGACGATCGTCCGTACAAGAGGAGCTAAGTGATATCAAAACTCAACTTGCCAAAGCCACTGCGGCAAATTAACGACAATGACTCGTGGCATCACATGGAAGAATCCATCCAAGTGAAAAGACGAAGATCTTGATTGAAGAGCTTGAGGAAGTCAAGAGTGAACTCGAAACCATGACCCAAAGTGCATCAACCTTGAAGCCCACATTGAAGATGACATTGATGAGAGGGTCAAGTATTTCCTCAATACTCTCTCTAGTGACCTCAAAGAGCAAACGGAGGAAGAATATCAGTCTCGCCACAACGTCTTCGTGCAACACTATGAGAATCACATTCGAGACCTCCACAATCAAATGGCTAAGCAAAGGAAGGGAAGGGTTTTCACCGACATCGGAAATATCACTCTCGGTCATCTCTTGAAGCCTTCACAAGGATGGAAAAGATGAAACCAATGGAAGGCTACCAACCTAAGAGGAAGGTCGATCTCCACACCTCTATTGCTTCTACCATCAATGCTATGGCCATCACACCAACGATTGTTTCAACTTTGAAGAATGCGGTCAAGACTTGATTGACAACGACGCCATCGAGTTTGCCCAAGTGGTGGAATAGTTTGGATGAGTTCAAACAAATGAGGGTCTCTTTTTCTTTCGGTTATTTACTTTTAGTTGCAAAAGAAACGGTTAGTAGTCTAGTTTAGCTTAGTCGGGTACTACTTGCCTAAAGACTTCATTTGTGGGCAAGAGTATCAAGTACATTTTTCAATAATAGTTAGTCGGTATTTCCCTTTTCAATTCGATTAATTCTTTGAGATCGAGAAAGAAAGCGCTTTGTGAATATCATAGAAACTTGCAACGAAAATGACTACTCCAAGGCACTTTGGTTTTCCGGAAGCCTTCTGTCTGGAGAATGATGCTAGCAAAAGGGTACTTTCTGGGCAGGGCTTGGAAAGCACTTACAAGGGACAACGGAACCACCACCGGTCCCCGGCCTCACACAAAGCATGGCCTAGGATACATCATCTCCATCCACGATGAAGATGACGAAGAAGAGTGGGGCTTCACTCAAATCAAGTGGGAAGGAACCACCTACAAAGGCTACGACAACCTAAAGCCTAAGAATGACAACCTCGAAGCCATATCGAAAGACACTCAATGGCTACTTTGTCGAGAAGGGAAAGTATTCCCTACTTTATCTTTTGAGAACCATGGGTGATGATAAAGGAAAGCGCCAACCGGGCTTTGAAATCTTCGGCGGTTGCGATGCTTCTCCGAGATGAAACCGAATCCGTCCCACTAATCCCCAATGATTTGTGGGGCACGAAGCGAGAAATGACAAGTGAATGGGACTTTGTGTTGGGAGAAGACATCTTGCGGCAGTTCCAAGACTGTGTCGGTTAGAAGACGGCGATTCATGCAATATCCAAGGGGACGCTCCAACTACGACTACACAAGGCGATACGAAATGTGATGAGCCAATTCTAAAGCGGCACGTCACGGAGGACCGATTGTTGATGAAGACTTCATGATCAAAGAGCTTGGTTGCACTCCCCATCCCCTTGGGGAAGATAGGCCCGTAGCTTTTACATTAGAAGCGAGGCTCCACCTCAGATGGACTCACTCAAGAGGAAATCGAGGCGGTGGCTGAACATGTATTCCCTTACTTCCTTAATGAAAACTTTGATCTTTCCGAGTACCACTGAGATTGCTAACATCGTGAATGATGAATTAACTAATAACAATCAATATAACGAACACGTTAATAATGAATCATACGATGAGATAGATCAAGAAAACGAACAAATCTTAAAAGAATTAGCTAAGCAAGTAGGTCGTTGTGGAAAGAATGGCCCTGTTGACGACGAGGAAATGCAAACAGTTAATCTTGGGACAACGGAAGACCCCGAGAGAAACAAAGATCGGCGGCTTCTTCAAGGGGAAGACGAGAGAAACCTTGACGCAGCTCCTTAGAGAATATGTAGACGTCTTCGCTTGGTCCTACAAAGATATGCACAGGTTGAATCGGTCGGTTGTAGAGCACAAGATACCACTTTGCTACCCAACGCCAAGCCGGTCAGCGAAACTACGCGAGAATCAAGCCGGAATGGTCAATGCAAGTGAAAGAGGAAATCATGAAGCTATTGAATGTAGGGTTCATCAAAGTGATTGAGTATCCGGAATGGTTAGCAAACACAGTGCAAGTAGCCAAGTCAAACGGGAAAATACGAGTCTGTGTTGATTTTAGAGACTTGAACAAGGCATCCCTAAAGATGACTTCCCGCTACGAACATAGACATGTTGGTCGATGCCACTGCTGCATACGAAGTCCGCTCATTCGTCGACGGTTTCGCGGGGTATAACCAAATCCTCATGGCGAGAGGAAGATCGGCACAAAACGGCATTCACCACACCTTGGGAACGTTACGTTACACGGTCATGCCGTTTGGTCTCAAGAACAGCTGGGGCTACTTATCAAAGAGCGATCACGACACTATTCCATGACATGATCCACAAGGAAATAGAGGTATATGTGGACGACATGATTATTCACTCAAAAGGGACGAGATGGTCAACACTTGAGAGATCTCGAGAAAATTCTTCAATCGGCGAGACGGCACAAGATGAGGCTCGGCCCCGCCAAATGCTCATTCGGAGTGGTCAAAGGGAAAGTCTTGGGGTACATGGTCACGGGCGTGGCATAGAAGCGAGATCCCGCCAAGATAAAAGCCATCACGAGACATGCCTCCACCTAGAACACGAGAGAAAGAAGTAAAGGGATTCATGGGCGGGCTTGAATATATCGATCGATTCATCAATCAGCGGCTACAATGTGCGATCCTATCTTCAAGCTACTTAAGAAAAATGCACCTCAAGAGTGGACCGAAGAATGTCAAGAAGCATTCGAGGAAGTTAAGCACTACTTGACTTCCCCACCTATCTGGTTCCACCGCACAAGGAGAAGCCCTTGAAGCTATACCTCACGATTCTGAGACAACGCATTAGGGGCTATGCTCGCTCAAGAATAGCCCGGCCTCCCACACGAGAGAATGCCATCTATTTCGTCGATCGCGAGATTCCAAGGCGGCGAAATCAACTACTCTCCACTCGACAAATCTTGTCTTGCTCTTGTTTGGGTATCACAAAGTGAAGCACTATATGGAAGCCTTCCGGTCCGTCTCATTGCAAAAATGGATCCACTTTGAAATATATCCTAGACAAATCAAATTTGTCTTCGAGGCAGCCAAATGGTACTTCATGCTCGCGGGATATGATATCACTTACGTCACTCGAAATCCGTCGGGGAGTGTATTCGCAGATCGGTTGGCCGAATTTCCTTGCGACGAAGTGAAGGGGAAGACCCGCGATTCACGATGAGGACATCATGAGTATAGAAGAAGAAAATAAGTGGCAATTATTTTTCGATGGCGCGGCCAACATGAGAGGGTTCGGCATTGGAATGTTATTAGTAGACCACTAACGACATCTATACTCCACTGCAATACGTCTTGACTTTGACGCCACCAACAACACGCGAGAATACGAAGCTTGCATAGCGGGACTTGAGGCAGCCCTAGAACGCAACGTGGTGAACTCGAGGTATTCGGGGATTCCCAATTGATCATCAATCGAGACATTGAAGAAGTGGAGGGTCCAAGATCCAACCCTTCAAAGATACAATGCCCATCTCCAAGAGTTGGTGCAACAATTCCAAGATGTCTCGTTCCACTACCTCCCAGAGACAAAAATCGGTTTGCGGACGCATTGGCCACACTTGCTTCATTGGTGAAATCCCTAAAGGAAAAGCGGTCAAACCCTTCAAAATAACACGACGTGCAACTCCTGCATCTTGCGCCGTTATAGATCTCCATGATTGCAAAGACAAGTGGTTATCCGAATGTGCCACTGTTGGGAACTCCGAGGAAAAACCATGGTACCATGACATTTGGCATTTCATCCTAGATGGAACCATCCCACACGAGACAGACCCGAAGACTCGAGATCGCCCTTAAGAGGTTGGCCGCTAATTACGTCATCACCGCTGGCCGCCTATTCAAGAAACATTCCCAAGGAAACCTCCTTTGTGCCACCGAGGAAGAGGCCCGAAATAATGGACCACGTTCATCAAGGCATATGTGGAACCCATATGAGCGGAAATATGCTCGCCAAAAAGATCATCGAGACAAGGGTACTTTTGGGCGACCATGGAAGCCGGCTGTACCAAAATGGTCAAGAAGTGCCACAAGTGTCGGATACACGCCAATCTTCGGCATGTACCACCCTCCTTCTTTGTACCCTATGACTTCTCCTTGGCCGTTCTCTACATGGGGGATAGACGTGATTGGAAAGGTCACACCCATAGGAGCCAACGGACCTTTGCTTTGTCCTAGTAGCCATCGACTACTTCACTAAGTGGAGTTGAGGCCGCCTCCTATAAAGTTACGAATGCCGAGAAAGGTTGCGAGAATTCATCAAGCACAACATCATATGCCGGTATGGGGTTCCGCAAGAGATGATATCCGATAATGGGTCCCACTTCGAGAAGGAAACCGATCGCCTACTAACCGAATACAAAATCACAAGGCACAAGTCGTCTCCTTACAGGCCTCAAACAAACGGAGCAGTTGAAGCCGCGAACAAAACAATCGAGACTATCATCGAGAAAAATGGCGGTCCTTTGGAAAGAGCGGCCCGACAAGCTACCTTTCGCCTTTGTGGGGATACCGCACTTCGGTCCGAACGGCTACGGGAGAGACTCCACTACGCCCTCGCGTTCGGAATGGAGAGGCTGTCTTACCGATAGAATTGGAAATACCATCACTACGGGTTCTCCTAGAAAACCAAGTGAACGAGGTCGGCGGCTAGGAAGCGGATACGAAGAGTTGGCCTGTTGGACGAAAGAAGGTTGAAAGACCGAACATACTCAAGCTTACCAAAGAAGAATGGCAAGAGCTTTCAACAAAAAGGTCAAGACGAGGAACATCAGAGTAGGTGACCTGGTTCTCCGTGAGCACCGTCTGGACCTTTCAACCCGCTAGGCAAGTGGGGACCAAGATGGATAGGGCCCTACATTGTGAAGAAGATATTCTGTGGGGAGCCCTTCGGTGGTGGACTTAGACGGAGATCAACTACCGAAGCCGGTCAACATGGACAAGCTCAAGAAGTACTTCGCGTGACTTGCCCTCCTAAAATGAAATCGTTCGCTAGGTTGAAAATCCCGAAAAGGACGACCTAGGAAAAAATTAGAGCTAGCACAAGAAAAGAAGCCCGCTAGATTGAAAACCCGAAGGGCGGTCTAGGCAAAAGAAAGGGTGTGCATAAAAAAAAAAAAAAAAAAAAAAAAAAAAAAAAGAAGAGGCTTATCTCGCGTGAGATTACCCCTCGGCACGGAGCCGTATTTTGTCCTTTTCTCAAAAATGAACTACGTTAGACACGAGCCTCTTATTTAATTCTTTGTAAAGAGGAACGTAGGCAGCCTTCGGGTTCGGTCTAATCTAATAAATAAATCTACTTTTGTCCTTTATTAATCAAATGCATTTTCATTAATGACAAAAGGGAAATCCTAACCACAACGACTAATTTGCTAAGCTAACAATCTTGAAAAAATACTAATAAAATAAAAAAAACTATCGATCTATCAAAGCAATCTCTTGGTACTCCTAAAGATCTAGCCTTTCATTAACTTGGTAGGCTGGCGGACATGGTCTCCACCGTCGTCGTGATCCTCCTTGCGCTTTGAGCCCCTCGAAGCAGAGCATCCCTCGAGGCGATCAAAAACAGAATCAAGACGATTAAAAACAGATCCCGAGAGCCTCTTGAAGACATGGGGTCTATCTAGAGCTTGCGTCTTTCCAGGCATCCCTTTGCCTCGCCTCTCGTACCAATCCCCATCGAGAAAATCCTGAGTTGGATCAGTTCGCACATTAGCAGGATCAGATTGAGCCTCGCTCCTTCGCAAAAATCTTGCTAGCTACAAAAGAATCTCCCTAGCAATGAAAGTCGCGAGATCATCAATCTTCTCTGCACTAGGGTGACCGGTATGAAGAAACCAATCCAAGTACTTATCAGACAAGAAGATGCTTGCATTAAAAGTCCGAAGGTTCGACCAGCGATCCCGACTATTTCCTTCACCCCATGCTTGAGCTAGCGCCTGCGCAAACTCTACACCAATATAAGACACTTCACGAGAAGCTCCTTCGAAGAGATAAGTCTCCTAGCTGGCGACCAAGGCGACGGAGCACCCGCTTGGGGAAATAAAAGGAGGAATCGCGCAAACCCGGAAGAACAACCCTGTCAAAACCCTTGGTATTGGCAACATACTTGTTCAACCTCCAATAAGGTGGACACGAAAGAATGTCGGCGGTTTCGGTCTTCGCAATCAACTCGGCCCATTCATCCATGAAAGATCCTTGATCAATAACTTTCGCGTATGATATGTGAAAGGGGAATATTCCAACGGGGACCTACCAACTTGAGATGCTCCACTAAGCCAAATGGTCAACGAAGAGGACTCCCTTGAGTCATGACACCGGTCTATGCGGCTCGTCAAGACCATGCGGGGTCTCACCCAAGATTAGCGGAATGATGTTCCTAGAACGTTTTCTAGCACTGTGAGAACAATTTCCACAAGTTGGGAGTCGACCAAGCCGTCCCTACATGTAAATAGAACATCTCCGAAAAGGAAAAGAGCTAGAAAGTTCCGTTTATGGACATGAAAAGCGTCATCATCTGAATCACCGCTGAAGCATCCCGGAAAAGAAGAGCAATCAACCCACTTGCGGTGAACCAACTCATAGCAAGTATCAAGGGGGATCCCTAACAATTCATTCAAAGCCTCTGAATGATTCCTATTGTACTTAGGAACAACAATCTCACCAGTCAAAGGCATATCCAAGATAATGGCAAATTCCTCCACAGTAGGCACCATCTCATTCAAAGAAAAATTGAAAAGATGAATAGAGGGATCCCAAAATCGAGTAGCACCCTGCAAAAGACTCCAATCCGGTTGGAGGTTCTTCAAAGTAAAAAGGATTCTGAATCCAAATTTTGCTATGAATTTATTACGAGATCGGTTGCGAAACGACCTCACAAAATCCCTTGATGCTTGCTTGAAAGATGCAATCACTTCAGACGACAGAGAAAAATCATCGACAATCATGGACGTTGGGGCAATCTCCTTGGAAGACATGGATCGTAGGGTTGAAGAAGAAGACAAGAGTTTCACCCCAACAGAATATCTCTAGAGTTTGAAAGGCTAGAATGAGGTATCTGGCCGGACTACAGGGTGATTTTATAGGGATAACTGACAAAATCCTATTCCGAAAGAAGAGATCTGCACGACTAGCGTGTCTCGTGCGAGACACCTTATCTCGCGCGAGATATCCCTACGGCAAAAGCAACGGTTACGCTCAAACAATAATCTAGCCCCGACTTGACAAAGCAAGTCTCGAAAAACCTGTGTGTACAGTTCATAACATGCAGTAAAAACACCAAGATGAGGGCTCAAAATTGTGGCCTAGCGGCCATTCCATTCCATTTCCAAAAACATGGAAAGTCGAGAAAGCTAATTAACTAACTAATTAGACCTAGGATTGGGGGTTAAGAAAAACCATTGTTTGTGTTACCTACTTGTTCCTAACAGGTACCAAAAGAAAAGAAAAATTGTCTGGGCCCACCCGACCAATATATACAATCATCAAAAATCAGATAAAAGGGAAAAGGAGGGGATCACGCCATCATGTCGCTCGAGCCACCGGCACCTCCGCCATCACCGCCACGGGGGCTGCCATCCCTCCTCGATCTCTTGGCTCCGCAAGTAGGGGTCACCTCCGAGGCCACTGTCGAGGCCGCCAAAGAAGCCTTGTGAAACAGCCTCTCGGACAGGTCCGACACCAAAGCCATCAGTCCCGCCATTTTGGTCGCTCCACGGTTGTAATCGGCCGCGGACAGAGTGACCTGACAACAAAAGGAAAAGAAAATGCTCAGAAGAAGTCGGACATATACACTTATATGGACGAATACGAGAAACAATACAAACGGAAAACATATCGAAGAGACATCAGTCGGGAGGCGGTAACCCTCGGGAATCTGATCAGGAGACGGGATGTGTCCCACCATTGTCATGCTCCCCATCATGTACGTGTAGCTCAAAGGGCCGTAGTCTGGGGCAAAAGGCAGAGAACCTGTGGCCTGGGAGGAAGTGCTAGGGGCTGAGGAACCTGAAGCAGAAGCAGAGGCGGATCCACGAGCATGTGATCGCCTATCCCCCACCAGGAGGGGACCCATCAACCGAGGCAGAAATTACGCATAAGAAGCCCTGGGGATCACGCAAGCCATCGCCACATCACCCGCCAGAAGACCTGCATAATCGTCCTCCGGAATAGAGTGGGTGGGATACATCGCCCTCGGCGGATCTGCTGGCACCCTGTATGATAGTCTACCCCGGCCATGCTGTGGGAAGACCCGCTCACCAAGATACATGGTATCTCCCTCCAAAGATGCCAGCATCCTCTGCATCCCGGTAGCATCCCAAGCACGATGCACCTCTCGCTCCAACAGGGTCCAAGGATATAGGCCCAGCCTCTCATACTCGAAGGTATCCAACATAGCCCACGCCTCCGCCACCGTCAGGGTCCAATCCTGGTCCTCCTCCTCATCAATGGTACAATTTGGGTGGCTCCACCTCCTGATATCCGGGAACAAAGGCGTCCGACTCTCCAACTCAAACTTGTACAGCCCAAGGACAGTGTAGCCCCATATCTGCACAAGAAAATAGAACAGATTCAGTAAGGGAACACGGACGAGCATACGGACAAAGAGCGTAAACGAGAATCAAAAGGCATACCTCCCGAGGCATAAGAATACCACGACAGAATCCTTGGTAGTGTTCCTACACGCCTCATCCATGGCGTGGTAGCGGTAGGCCGGCCCGCGGAGCCCCAATCATATCCGCTCACCTCATCCAGGTTTACCAACAAACGTAACAGAGAAAGACGGGCCGTAGAAGAATGGTTCGCAAAAATGGTCTCAGAAAGAATATACCAGAGGGCACCCCTTACCAGTCGATCAGTGACTGCATTTGGCTTCTCAGCATACTCCTCAATCTGACGCCGGAGGGGTGTCAACTCAGCAGCAAACCCCTTGACCTTGTTGGGGGGAAACCAATCAACTGCCTCCACGCAGCGGGACTCGCAGGCTTATAACCTGAAAACTTTGGCAGGGGATCGCCGATGAACTCTAACCCCGTGATAGCCAGAAAATCAGTCGGAGTTATCGTTGCTTCCCCGAAGCGCAAATGAACGGTGTGGGTAGTGTCCCACCACCTCTCCCGAATAGCCTGGAGAACTTGGGGAGTCCGCCTTATTCCCCGGAGATTGCCAACAAAAGTCAGAAGACCCGTTTGGGCCACCCTATCCCGAACGCCATCAAGGTCCTTGATCTTGTCCCACACCTCCTTAGCCATCTTCGGGCTCCCTCGGCAATTCTTCATTGACTTATACGACTGCAAAACAGAGGAAAAACAGAGAGGGCAACATTAGAAATCATTCCATGTCAAAAAAAAAAAAAACCAATGAAATAGAAGAAATTTTTCATTGAGGCATTTCATCAAACACTTGGCGTGCGTACAAGAAAAGCTTGCCCAAGGGTGTCATTCGTGATCCGAATCAACCTCTCCTACAATCCATGATATGTAGGAGGCTCATACACACGCAATGCAACAACAATCATCCAAAGAAACACACAAAATCGACGCATGCAAGAGGAACCTAGTTCTAGGCATGAACAAGAACAAAAGCCATTGATGAAATTTTGAATTCAAGGGAAAGGGAATTCATGCTCAATGCAATACAAGAATCAAAGAGTTGAGAAAGAAGCTCTTACCAAGCCCTCCCGAACAGCGGTAGAAATGTGCGCATGCCTATCAAAAGTAAGATCATCGCGAGGGTAATCCTTCCCTAGCAAATAGCTCCCCAAAATCGAATTCTTTTGTTCTTGAGCCATGGATTATGGAGGGAAAAAGGATTGGAAAGTGATTGGGAGGGAGAGATACCAAGCAAATCCACAAAAAATCACAAAGAAAAAGACTTTGGCTCGAGCTAGGGAGAGAAATTTTGAGAAGGATGTTTTCAAAATGAGCAAGAGCTGCTGTTTATATGCCCCGACAGTACAAGTCTCGCGCGGTATATCATATCTCGCCGCGAGATATACCTTCTGGAAAATGACCAAATTGTCATCGACAATAAGCGTCTACGTAACGTCAAAATTCAAAATTTTGACACATTTACCCTTGGAAATGATAAACAAGCAGGGAAATGTGAAAAAACCGGCACCGCAAGTCACGGAACTAGCCAAACGTGACATGAGCACGATCGCCCGGTACGACACCAGTCGCCCGAGAACCGAGTGGTCCAAAGATCAACTCGATGTACATGATTCAGAGCCCAGAAAGGTGAATCATCAAAGAAAAAGCCCGGTCCAACGCCCAAACAGGTGGATCGTCATCAGAAAAAGCTCGGTCCAACGCCCAGACAGGTGGATCGTCGAAACCAAAAGCTCGGTCCAACGCCCAAACAGGTGGATCGTCATCAGAAAAAGCTCGGTCCAACGCCCAGACAGGTGGATCGTCGAAACCAAAAGCTCGGTCCAACGCCCAAACAGGTGGATCGTCATCAGAAAAGCCCGATCCAACGCCCAAACAGGTGGATCGTCATCAGAAAAGCCCGATTCAATGCCCAAACAGGTGAATCGTCATCCCCAACAACAAAAAGCCCGATTCGGAGCCCAGAAAGGCGAATCGTCACAAAATCGACAGGACTCAGAGGACCGGACAGGTAAGCCTTTGTGTTCTAACATAGTTCCCGCAGGTTCGGAGCCCAGACAGGCGAATCTTCAGACAGGCAGGTATATTCTGAATTGGGTCTTGATTTGATTCCTCATATGAATTTACCTTTTCAAAAATAAAATCTCCTCGATTTTCAAAAAAAAATGATTTTCAAAATACCTAAAGCAGCCTTTTCGTGTTTTGGAGTCGAACTACGTTTGGTCTGATTCTCCGATAGAGATACGTAGGAAGCCGTGCGGCCCGACCATCCCGATGTTCAGAATGATGTCTTTTCTATCGTCGACATGACTTCTTTCATAAGACATGTCGCCGAGGGGCTCTGTAGACACCCCATTCTGAACACATCGGAACATACTTATACCACTCTAAGTCTCGCTTTGAGTCAAGAAGTAGAAATCCACCATTTCGTCATGTTTCGTTATGTTTTGACTAACAACCGTTAGTTTGGGACTAAACTGCATACGAGATAGTGAGGAAAGGACAAAGCGTCTACAGGAGCAATATCTCGCCGCGAGATGGCGTGTCTCGCGCGAGATATCCCCTCTGCATTGCGGACGACGGTTCCCTCGTCGATTTCAACCTCTTTTCGGGATAAAACTTTATCTCTCCGGCCAACCAATAGAATTGGAAGTCTGGAACCATCTTGAAGTGTTTGATCTCATCTTCAACACTTCCCCAACCCCTATAAATACTTGGTGACTTCCAAGGTTCAAGGAGGTCCAAGAATTTTCACAACACACACATTTTGTTGGTTTCTCACCTTGAAAGAATCCTACAAAATCACCCTAAAAACTCACCTCATAGTTTGTTTGTCGACCTTGTTGATAAACAAGCATCAAGCTCCAAGTCAAGGACCGAGGCGAAGCTCTGTCCGTGTCAAGAGTCGACTCTAAACTTGAGTTGAAACTCTGCCCAAATCACCTCACGCAAGGTAATTCCTAAATCCCTTTCTAATTGATTGTTAGAGTGGTATAAGTCCATAGAATCTAGGATCGGCCTAGAGCCTCTCCAAATCATGGAGACGGTCTCGAAGCAATCGATCCTACATTCCGTTTAACCCCGTTAAATGGACCTTTGTTTATAATATTAAAAAATCGTTTTTTCCTTCTTTTGAAAACCTCTCTTTTCTTTAGAAGGATCGATCTCCGGATTGGGTGAAATGGATGCTCCTTGACCTACCCATTTCATAACCTAAGCCCCGAACCCAAATCTTTTTCAAAATGGTTTTCCTATTTTCTCCAACCGAATAATATAGGTGGCGACTCAAAAATGAAAAGGAAAGATAAAATCATTATTCCTTCTTTTTCCTCACAACGCTACAACAGCACACATACGTGCCTTCACCACCAGATCCCAATGCATCTCGGTATTCCCTAGGATTCAATCCTTTGCCTCTATACGAGCCTCGCAACCATAACCAAAAATCCCAATGTTTACTCGGGACGGGCATCCCAAGCGGATATCCCGACATATCAAACCTACCACCCGCTGGTCTGCCACTTGGGGCTAATGAAACATTTCCCCAATTCCCAAACACAACCCTTAGCGACTCGGGCAATCACGCCCTCAATTTCAACAATCCAGGGTACGGGATGGTATACACTCAACTGCCTCCGCAAGACTCCCGAATGGCGATCCCATCAGCCAATCCACCTCCATCTTCGGTTTCCATCCTCGAAAATGGCAACCCGCCTCAACCTACCGATCCCCATATGGCTTGGTTGATCGAACAGATGAAGGACATGTAAGGAAAACTGGCCAGCTCTCGGAAGGATTCCCTTATGCCCACTGATCCAAACAAGGCGGTCCCGCTTCCTCTGAAATTCAGAATGCCGGAAATGGAAATGTTTGACAGGACAGAATGCCCAAAGACCCACATCGACACCTATGTCTTGGGTATGAGAGCCAAAGGGGCAACCCCTCAATAAATGCAGATCACTTCCATTATTCCCACAAATCCACAGCGCTAAGATGGTTCCTCAACGTAAAGGCAGAAAACCTCTCCACGTGGGACCAAATCAGCGAAATCTTCCTGGAGAAGTACCGCGCCAACCTTGAGTGGGAAACAAACCGCCATGATCTGCAAGCCACCGAACAAAAGGACGACCAGCCTGTGGGTGAGTTCTACAAAAGATGGAACTGGAAGCTAAGCGACATAATGGATCCGCTTTCCAAAGAAGAGCAAATGGACATCTTCCATTCATGCCTCAAACCATCTCTGAGGACCTTGATCAGCCATCACTTCTATCCAGATCTCCGTGCCATGGTCAACATCGGAACCAAGTTCGAAAAGACCCTGAGCCATCAGAAGACAACAACAACCCCTTCTTCGTCTTACCACTATCGGACAAACCAGTCAAATCCCGCACCTGTCCCAAACAAAGGAAAAGAAGCAGCCGGAGCGGTACACTACATCCAGAATGGAGCTCAAGTAAACCGTGATCAGGTACCCCCGAGGAACAACAATCCCCCTCGCATACCACAGCTCCAGCATTTCGACAACCTCAAAATGCCTCTGGGCCAAGTATTCGAGGCATTGGT
This sequence comes from Adenophora triphylla var. japonica, assembly GCA_022495995.1. Taxonomy (NCBI): domain Eukaryota; kingdom Viridiplantae; phylum Streptophyta; class Magnoliopsida; order Asterales; family Campanulaceae; genus Adenophora; species Adenophora triphylla. The sequence continues at coordinate 40,407 of JAFEMH010003266.1, read as the reverse complement.
AAAGCGAAATCTTCTCAAGCCTCTCGAGAATTTCCAACCAAAAACTCTCAAGCCCAACATGAATATGAGCAAGCATTGCGCCTTCCACAACTACCCCGGTCACACCACCGACAATTGCTTTGTGTTGAAGCAAGTGATCCAGGGGCTAATCGAAGAGGGAATGTTGGAACGCCCCCGTGGCCCCAACACCATTGGAAATCCATTCCCCCGAAATGACAGGGTGAACACGATAGCATTTGGCAAAACTCCAGGCGAGAATAGACCTCCCGCAATCTTCGAAACCGTCAACATGCTGTCCCACTACGAATGGGAATGTGAAACCAGAGTCAAACGGTCCCGTGACCGGGAATCCAAACAAGAACGTCCAAGGATGAGTGTCTCCCTATGATCTCTGCCACGATCAAGACACACCAATGGATGGATCGAACGCTCCCCGGAGGAGAATGAATCAAATGGCAGCACCGGAAGCGGTCTAGCCTTCACAGACGCAGACTTGCCAATATGTGAAAACAGACACAACGAGGCCCTCCTCATCCTCGTAAACATAAAAAGGTTCTACCTCCCGAACGTCTTGATCGATAATGGCTCCGCGGTCAACATCATTGCCTTGCACACACTAAAATGACTCCACGTCGACCACTCCCTGATGAGACCTTCGCCCCAAATAATCTGAGCTTACGACTCCACTCCATGCCCTGTCGTAGGAGTAATCAATCTGAGGATCCAATTCGACACACAATTGGAGTCGGTGGAGTTCCAAGTCTTGGAAATTAAACCAACCTTCTCTGCCCTGCTGGGACGATCCTGGCTGCATCAGATGAAGGCAGTATCATCTACTCTTCACCAATGCATGAAATTCATCAATGCCAACGGAAACCTCGAGGTGATCCGCAGAAGCAGCACGATGGCAAGCTCTTGGCCAGCATGCTATGACCCAGAAGAAGGTCCTGACATGACCGAATACTCCTCTGCAGGTGAGTCTCCAGCCCTGTCCCACTACAATAGAACTCTTTTGTAAAATGTTTTCTTTCGTGTATATGATGTAATTAAATAGGTTGTTTTTATGAAGTTTGTTTTAAAAAATTGCCTCCAAGTGGAGATGTGTAGTTGTTTTATCTTGGCTTGTGAAAGTTGGTTTTTAAATTTAAAAGTAACAAAAGTTTTTAAATTTTAGTGGCTTTTACAAGCTAGGGGACCCTCCCGCTCGGGGCACGTGCTAAGGTTTCGGGTCGGGGTCTCCACAGTTGGTATCAGAGCTCGGTTTAGAAGTTAAGGGTAAATGTCTAGATTAAGGGGGAGTGTGTGATAACTGACGATGAGTGTTTGATGCAGGGGTTTTTACAATGGCTGGAAATGATGATGATCAGAACAAAGCTCGAAAACATGAGGGTAATGTTGGGGCAGGCGGAAATCAGAATGAGGAAATGATGAACCTATTTAGAGTCTTCTTACAAAATATGGCAACTCGGGGACCAGCTCTGAATCAACCCAAGGGATGTCAAGCCCATGGGTTAGAAAAGTTTGTAAAGATGACTCCACAAAGTTTCAATGGAGATTCGAATCCGTTAATAGCGGAAAGATGGCTCGAGGCAATGAACAAGATCTTTGCAGCTATGAAAAGTCTCGATGAAGAAAAGGTTAGATGTGCCATTTTAAACTTGAAGGTCCAGCAGAGCATTGGTGGCAAATTTTGAAGGAAAGTTGGGAGCGGGATCATACGCCCCAGACATGGGAGAATTTCACTCGGAAGTTCAAGGAACATTTCATTCCAATGGTGACCATGACAAGAAGGAGGTGGAGTTTTTACATTTAGGGCAGGGAACCATGATGGTGGCTCAGTATTCAACCAAGTTTACTGAGTTGGCTCAGTATTGCACTCATTTGGTACCGGATGAAGAAAGAAGAGTTTACCATTTTGTGAAAGGTTTGAGGCTGGAATTCAGGAAGCAATTGTTGACTCATGACTTCACAAATCATCAGGCAGTCGTGAATAGGGCGTATAAAATTGAGAATGACATTGAGGAGCACCGTAGAAGACCTAAAAGTGGTGGTAGAAGCAAATTAAGGCATCAAGGACAAGGCTCCGGGAAAAACAGAGGTCAGCCAAGGTCTTCAGCTCCAGGGAATGTTTGAGGGGGACATGTTACAGCTCCTACAGCGCGTCCAGTATCATGTCAGCTTCGGATTGTTTATAATTTTTGCAAGAAGATGGGGCATACCAAAGATAGATGTTAGAGTAACCAGGGTAAGTGTATTGAATGTGGAGCATTGGGACATTTTAGGAGGAATTGTCCAAGGTTATAGTGGGGACAAGCTTCAGGCAGTGGTCAACAAGGTGGATAACAAATAAGTGGTGTGAAGAGAGATAATGAAGGTAAACCAAAGGAGAAATTTCAAGGTCGAATTTTTGCCTTGGGTCATGGAGAGGTAGATACTACGGTAGTCATTAGAGGTATATTACTTGTCTCAGGAGTTAAGACTCGTATTCTTATAGATCCCGGTTCATATCATTCATTTGTGGCATCGCATTTTGCTTTTACTTTGCATAAATTGCCTAAGATTTTGCCTTATGTGTTGGAGGTTTCTACACCTATGGGAGAGTGCCTTGAATCTTATCTGATTTACCATGGTTGTGATGTGGTTATATGTGGGCACATATTGTTTGTTTATTTGGTAGAGTTACCAATTTGTGATTTTGATGTTATACTTGGCATGGATTGGTTGAGTAGTTGTCATGCTTTGGTAGATTTTCGTAAGAAGCGGGTCTCGTTTTCTATGCCTGGTTTGCCTATGTTTATGTTTGATGCGGATAAGTCCTTATTTGGTATTCATGTCATATCTGCATTAAAGGCCCGAAAGTTATTGTCAAAAGGGTATGAAGGTTACTTGGCTTATGTTCTAGACTCAAGTAAGAAGTCACCTGAAATATCTCATGTACCGGTTGTGAGTGAGTTTGTAGATGTGTTTTCATCGGAGTATTCTATGCCGCCAGACAGGGAAGTGGAATTTTGTATTGATTTAATGCCAAGTACTACACCGATATCAAAAGCACCTTATAGAATGGCACCGACTGAGCTGAAGGAGTTGAAAATTCAGTTGCAAGAGTTGTTAGATAGAGGATTTATTCGTCCAAGTGTTTCACCCTGGGGAGCACCGGTATTACTTGTAAGAAAGAAAGATGGCACGTTGTGAGTACCCCGACCCGAACTCGTGTTTTGGGGCCAGCTTGCCTTAGTTTTGGGCTTGCCTAATTATTTATATGCCTTTGTATTGGGCTTGCCTAATTTATTTGTATGCATTAATTTTGGGCCTTCCTTAGCAAAGGACTTGCATTAGTTTTGGGTCAACTTATTTATTTATATATATATTCATTAGTTTTTCTTGGGCCTGCCTCCCTTCGGCCCACTTTGTCCTAAAGAAGACTGGTGTCGTCCGACACAGGACGACCCTAAGGCGGTTAATGCTCCATGTCGTACGACATGGAAGCTCCCCATCAGCAGCCTATAAATACAGGGCTTTGCTGATCATTTTAAGGGGGATTTTCTGAAGTAAGGTCACTCTGCCAAATTTGAGAGAAGAGAGAGAAACACACACACTCACCTCCCTCCTAAAACACACACACATCCAAGTCAAGTAGAAAGGTGGTCATCTTTATTGGTGTTTTGAAGGGACAAACACCATACTATTGGTGTTTTGTCTTGTGGACTACAATAGGTAGACCCTAAACCCCTCCTATCTCTATTTATATCTTGCTTGTTCAAATCATTGCCTTGCTTGCTTATACTATTTGATAATATGTGATTATTTGAGATTTTTGTGTGATCAAGATGGTGGAGATGTGAATCATCAATATTCACATCTCCTCATCTCAGATCTGGATATTTAGTAGTGTTAGCTTTATTAAAGTTTGGATCTTTGTTGAGCATTGCTTGAGTTAGGAGGTGATGGCCCCATGATCATGGCCCAAAATTTGTGATCACTCACATTTGGCCATCAAAGCCATGTGATCCTCCCACAATACTCATTTGTTACTGTTATTCTACTGTTTTCAGTTAGTATTATAGTCTAGTTTCATGTTCTGGGCAGTGTGGGATCAATCTGATGAAGCTCACTGACAGAGGACGTGTATGTCGTCCGACACAGGACAACCCTAAGGTGTCCTGTGTCATACGACATAAGGATCCCAGAAAGTCGATTTGACTTCAGTGACTTCAGTTAAACCAGATTGATTCCCTTTTGCAGTTTCAAGCTCTGTTTAATGTAATTCTATAGTTCTACTAGCTTTAGATTAGCTTTGGTGGCCTTTGTACCCCCTTTGTAAGAGGCAGTCTGACCTAGGAAATCCCGTGTCATACGATATCCCTGTTCTCTGGGCAATCCTGTGTCATACGACAGACCCCCTTCTGAGGAGGTCCTGTGTCGTACGACACTCAAAGTCCCTGGACAGACTGTCTCATCCTTTCCTTATAATTCAGGCTCATTAATTGTAAGGGTGTGGCCCCCTTTTTAATGGCTTACAAGTTGTATCTCGTTTTTATTATTATTAATAAAATCTAAGTTCATATGTCTTGATTGTTGTCACGATTTGCACACACCTAGAATGAGTTATGTTGTTTTTATTTGATTGAAAGTCTCGAAAGAGGCGACGCGGGTGAGCTCTATATTCTTTTCCCACGTCGTAACTTGACCCCCGGACCCAACTAAGTGTTTATGGTTTTTCGATGTTTTCCCAAAAACGGAGTGGCGACTCTTTAACTTTTTATTAAAACCGCGTTCGTATTCCCGTTCCTTTTCAAAATTATCAACTAAAACCTTTTTCAAACTTCCCAAGCGTTCGGCATGCGGATCGGGGTATGTTTAGTGGTGACTCCGCTGGGGACAGTTTTAAATTGAGTTTCTAAACCAATTTTGTTAGAGGGTCTAACTTTCTTTAATCAACTTGGACAATTTTCTCATTATTTTTGTGTATGATTCGTGTCATTGTGTGCTCCTATGTGCTTTGCCATGCTTATCTGCTTATTATGCCTTGATATGTTAGTGCTTATTGGTGGGGTTCTCCTCCCTTCCCCACCTTTGCTGGTTGTCTGGTTTCTGCTGGTGGTTTGTCCTGTGTCGGACGACATCCCCTTTATGGGGAAGTCCTGTGTCGGACGACAAAGGAAGGCAGTACATGACAATTTCTGTTGGTGGTTTGAACTGTTGGACAGGGTGATTCTGAGCATGCAGTTTTCTTGTGTTTTCTTGGCATTTAGGGCAGTCCCCTTTTGCCATGCTTATGGACTTATTATTTTGGCTTTTTTCTTTTTGCATACTTGTAATTATTGCATGTTGAAAACTCTTTTTACAAAAAAAAAACAAAAAAACAAAAGTTTTTTTTTTAGAAATTACCTTCACACTACTCGCATACTACCCGCACATAGAGTTAGAACCCTTGGAGTGTACGGACAGCATCGCGGACGGTGATATGTCTCGCCTATGCTTGAGCGCCTAAAGTCCTCTCGGCCTATAGAGTGTTAGGAGCCATACTTGTCCGTGACACACTTTTTACCGTGACCGGTTGGTTTTTGGCAAAAATACTTTTCAAAATATTTCCAAACTCGATTCCCAAACTTTCTCACAAAGTTCGAGTCGTACTTCGTTTCCAAAGTCTCGGCGTACCCTCCCTTTTCATGTCGAGGTTTACGACTTGACTTAACGTGAGTACATGTCAAAATTTTGACATGTCTCGACGTAGGTACACGTCGATTTCTCGACATGGCTTCGCAAGAAGTCATGACGCATTTTCGACATGTGCTAACGCGAGATCATGTCGAATTCTTGACACGTACTAACGAGAGGTCATGCCGAAATTTTGCCATGAAGCGATGATAGGTCATGTCGGATTTTCGACTCAAAGTGAGGAGAGGTCATGCCGAAATTTTTCCAGGATTTTACCTGCGATTTGCGGTCTCGTACATTCATACATACTTTCGACCCTCTCTCCTTTCGAGTCGAGACGTTGTTGACTTTAACTTGGTTTTGAAAATCTTGAGTTTGACTTGTATGCCCTTAGGTCCGTTTTTCTTTTTGATTGGTGGGTTCCACGTGCCCTATAGGACCTCTGCAGGGATTGTTCGTCCCGGGTGTGCAATACAGGTGGAATACAGGGGGTCTATGATGTAGTGATGGAACCCACTAGTCCAGGAATAGTGTAGAATGCGAAAAAGAAGGTGTCCCCCTTTTCCAACCATTCTTAGGATTAATAAAAATTGTTTTTATTTAAAACTTTTAATAAGGCATATGCATGAGTCCGTCCTAAGCCTATCCTCTCACGTACCTAAAACAGTTCTCTCCCCCTTTCAGTGAGCAAGTATTGGGTCAGAGTTCCGGGTGGTCGGTTAGTTAGTTTCTCTCCAGTCAAGGATTCGCTTCCAGTAGTCTCAGAAATGGCAGAATTGCAAGTTTCAGTAGGTTTGGGTCAGAATTCGGGAATGGATCCAGCTCAGAGTCAGAATGTCAGTCAAGGTTTGGGACCGGATCAAGGTCAAAATTTGGGGCCGAACGTGGGTTTGAATGTTGGTCCTAGTGGCGGTCATGGTATGGGTTCTCAAATGACACCCCCGGGAAGTCCGTTTGTTAATCCTCACCCAGGATTCAGTTTCTCTCAAGAGGCTTCTCTCCGTGCTGCTCTTGAAGCCTCTCGTGCCCGTGCGGAGGCCGGTTGGGCTCGTTATGTTAAAGTGATGCGCATGTAAGGGATTGCAGTAATCCGTCATCCCGATGGGACGTATGAAGAGGTTAGGGAGGAGCGTGATGTTACTATCACCGGCACTGGTTTTGTTCCCCCGTCCTCACCTAGGCAAGGCTATCACAATGTGCCCCCACCAATCTCTTATGGTATGCCTAGCTCCTTTCCTATGCCGACTTATGGGAATGTGGCAAGACCTCCCCCCATCCCAATATCTACTTATGGCGGGCAATACGGACCGAGAGGCGAGTCAAGCTCCTTCCCGAAGGTTAGTGCTCAAGACCAGTTTGGGTTCTCTCAAGATCAGTTTGGGTTTTCTCCTCAGAATCAGTTTGGGCAGAATCAGCACAATGGTGTCAACCAAGATCAGTATGGGTTTACTCAGAATCAATTTGGGTCGGCTCAGAATCAGTATGGGTTTCAAGGCCAGGGCAGTATAGCAGCGCGGGTCAGCCGCTCAATCCAACCTTTGGCGGGCAGTTCGTTACTTCTCATGGTCAGTCCAATCAGCAGGAGAGCGGTCAGTATTGTCTGTCGGGAAGCCAGATTTGTCAGGACAGTATTCCGCAGTATCCTCAGTCCCAGTTCCAAAGCTTTCCTTCACAAGGAGTGCAGCCGCAGTTTAACGGGTATGATGCTTTTGGGGTAAAGATCCAAAGTCCGAGTGGGCCTTATGCGGGTGCTCCAGTATCATTGCCACCGGCCGCTTTGCCCTTTAACCCATCGGTTTCTCAGTTTGTGGTTCCTCCTTTTGTGGCGCCTTTTCAGGCGAGTGGTCCTGTTCCGTCCTCCACGGTAGCTCCAACCGTAGGGCAACCCCCATCTTTCGAGGTTTCAAATTTGAGGGAAGAGTTGAAACATGTGAAAGAGCAGTTGCATAAGATGACTTTCAGGTCGAGTGTGGTCAATTCTGTAGAGCTCAAAGACTCTCGGGCTCTCCCGCAGAACTTTAAGATGCCCCCTATAGCTAAGTTTGAAGGCTCCACATGCCCTAAAACTCACGTGAATAGCTATATCATGTCTATGGGAGCCAAAGGGGCCACCGAGGAAAAGCTAGCCCTCTACTTCCATTTGTCTCTCGATGATTCTCCTTTGAGATGGTTCCTAGGACTCAAGCCGGAGGCACGGGCTACGTGGTCCCAAATCAGTGATGCTTTTTTGGAGAAGTACAAGGGAAGTGTTGAGTGGTACACCACTCATAGTGATTTGATCGGCACTATCCAGAGGCATGATGAGTCCGTAACAGATTTCTATAAGAGGTGGAACAAGAAACTAAGTGAGTTGATTCATCCAATTCCCCAATCCGATGAGAAGGCCATCTTCCTTTCATGTGTCATGCCATCTATTAGGGAAGCTATTGGGCGTGGGTACTACCCAAATCTGCGAGAAATTGTAAGTGCGAGGGCCGAAAGCGAGAATTCCACCTATTCCATCGTTCTAACTCCTGCCCATAGTAATACTCCAGCTCCTCGCTACCGAGTTCCAAACTCTACCCCTGCTGCTTCGAAGGGTAAAGAAGCTGTTGTCTCTAACACCGTCAACTATATTCAAGGGGAGAAGGGTCAGTTATCCGGCCGTGGTGGAGGAAAGCCTCAGCGACAGAAATTCGATGATTTGGGGATGCCGATTGAAGAGGTATTTGATGGTTTGATGAAGACAAGAATGGTTAAGCCTTTGGAGAACTATCCCACCCCTAACACTCCGGGATTGGATCACAGTTTGAAGTGCCATTACCACCAGTGCTCGGGCCATACCACCAACAATTGCTATGTACTCAAGAGGATTATTCAGAGCTTGATCGACCAGGGCAAGATTGAGAAGCCGAACGTCGTCAACAACCCTCTTCCCAACAACAACAACAGGATCAACATGATCGAGTTTGAGAAGAATGAGTTTATCAATGTCATAGAGTTTGGTGAGGAAATTTGTGATGAGAGTAAGCTTGTTGTAGGTGAGGCCATTCGTAATGAAGTTGTGAATGAATTTGAGGCGGTTGTGCCTGTGAACAATGATGTAATCAAGGTTGCTAATGAAATGAATGTTGATTTCTGTTATATGTTGTCTTGGGATGATATTCGGGCCGCAGCAAGATCGGCAAATGAGGTTGAGCGTGATAGTGAGCTTGTAATTAATGCTATTTCTCCCGATTCTCGATCTACTCCCCTCACTTGGGAAGAGATTAAATGCGCCGCTAATTCAAGTTCGGCGATTACTGCTAATCAATTGAGACAGGCAGTTTGGCCGTATGCTAGGCAGGTACCTCCGTTGAGCTGGTCCGAGTTAAAGGCGGCCGGTGCGGGTCATGACGGGAACTAGGAGGCTGAGGTCAATTTGCTCACTAGGTCAGGTAAAATGTTGGGGACCGATGTTGCCGGGCCATCAGGAAAAGACAAAGAAGCAGCCATTCAAGAGGGTGGAGGTAATAGAAATTCGTACACCAAGGGGGTAGTCGAGGAGGACTTGACAGTGGAGGATCCGATTCTCACACAGTTGAAGTGAACCCAGGCCAACATTTCTCTCTTATCTCTCCTAACTTCTTCTTATCCTCACAAGTTGAAGTTGGAGGAAGCCCTATCTAGGACAATGGTGTCTGTAAACTCTAGCCCGGACGAAGCTTGCCAGCTGATAGGTACTGCCCAGTATGGAAATATCATCACCTTCACGGAATTGGATTTGCCAAAGTTTGGAACCAACCACAATGAGTCTTTGCACATCACCGTTCTGTTAGATGGGCATCGGCTTCCCCACGTGATGGTAGACAATGGCTCGGCCATGAACGTATTACCTGCCAGAATGATGAGTTTGTTGGATATTAAGGCCACCGATTTAAAGCCATCCAATCAGACTATAAAGGCGTATGACTCCACGTCTAGGAAGGTTTTGGGTGTGATGCCGTTGACTCTGTGGTTCGGCAAGAAGCCCATGGTAGTCGAGTTTCAGGTGATTGACATTGTGGTCAGTTTCTCTGCCTTGCTTAGAAGGACGTGGCTTCATCAAATCGGAAGGGTCGCTTCAACCCTGCATCAGTGTGTCAAGCTGTCCAAGACAGCGAGTTAACCATCATTTATGGGGACAGTGTTACTATTGATGGCACCGATGATGAGGGGAGGCCGGTAATGGAGATTAAGCACGACGAAGCCAATTTAATGTTGAGTGGTTTCAGGGTCGAGAGCCCAAAGGCCCAGATATGTACAATTGACTTAACAACTTACTCTGATAGGATTCATCCAGTTATGGTGATGATGAGATGCATGAATTATATTCCGGGGCTTGGTCTGGGTAAACATCAGCAAGGTTCCCACAGGTTTGAGGAGCTGCAACCGAAGAAAGATAGGAAGGGTTTGGGATATGTTGAGACCCCCAAGGACAGAGAGGCTGACAGGATCGAAGCCGCAGAGAAGAGAAAGGCTATTGCTGCTGGAAAGCCGTATGTCAAACCGAATCTCCGTCCTTACAGCCTCTCCTTGGAGAAATACTTTGTTAGAGAAAAGGGGGATGATTTTGTGGGCCCAGAAGTTCGGTTCGAGAATATTGAAGAGAGGTTGGCAGTTATCAAGGATGTTACTTTGAATGGCGATCATGTCAAGGAGTTTACCATCAACAAGCCTAACGTCCCAGGGGATGTTACCACTTTTGAAAGCCAGTATCATTTCTGGGGGAGTCCCGATTTCACCGGTCAGTTCAAGAAGTTGTCTGTGGTTGAGCCTATGATTGAGGAAGTCGATGAAGCTACTGAGTTTGCTGTAGGTGAAGATGTCGTAGCCTTGTTTGGGGAGGCAGATTTATCAGAAACTGCCGGGGCTGATCCGTTGATTGAAGCACCGTTGATCGAGCTATGCGAGGAGGCACCGCTGACGGTTGGGGCTGTAACTAAAGATCCTTTTGGTATGATTGACCTTCTGACTGGGGATGATTATGTATCAGTGATCGAGTTCGATGGGGGCAAAGAGATTGATCCGCGCACTTTTGCAGCACTTCAGAGATGCCACTCCGGAATTGGACCTCTTTCAAGGGGCCGATTGCCAGCCGGGAAGTTATGATCGAGAAGCTCGGGTTGACCCCTCGTCCTGGTGTGTCTGATTCTAAATTCGTTCATGTAGTCTTGAGTCAGTCCTCAGAGTCTCTTGTTATCAAGTTTGAGTCTCTAGATAGGTCTGATACTCACACGGCTGATGATCATCGCCGTGTCCTTGACTCTGTTTTCCCTTTTGCTCTCAATAAAATCGTTGACCTTTCTGCGTATCCCTTAATTGCCACCTTAACGAATGATAAGTTAACTAAAGCAAATCTTAATGATTTAAAAGTGGTTAATAATGTTCATTTGTAGAGGACACGGACACTTTAGACGAAAAAAATTTAAATGATAATCTAAAGAAGGTTTTTGAGCGAGAGGAAAATCGGGCCCAAGCTGCCGATGAAGTATTGACCACAGTGAATTTGGGAACTACTAAAGAGCCCAAAGAGACACAAATTGGTAGTTTCTTCACCGGGGAAGAGCAAGAAGCCCTCATTGATCTGCTCAAGGAGTATGTGGACGTGTTTGCCTGGTCCTATAAGGACATGCCCGGGTTGGATACTTTGACCGTTGAGCACCGAATACCTCTAGACCCAGATGCCAAGCCCATCAGACAGAAGCTTCGTTGGATTAAGCCCGAATGGTCTCTTCAGGCTAAAGAGGAAATAGAGAAGCTGCTCAGGGTGGGTTTCATTAGAGTGGTCGATTACCCGAAATGGTTGGCTAACATAGTGACAGTGACCAAGTCGAACGGCAAAGTCAGGGTTTGTGTAGACTTCAGGGACCTCAATAAGGCTAGCCCGAAGGATGATTTTCCCTTGCCCAATATCGATCTACTGGTGGATACTACAGCCAGGTACGAAGTCAAGTCATTTGTAGATGGTTTTGCGGGTTACAATCAGATTAAGATGGTCGAGCGGAACCGGGATTGGCCTGAGAAGCTTTATCTGGCATTATGGGGCTATCGTACTTCAGTAAGGACAGCTGCCGGTGAAACCCCGTTCGCTTTGACATATGGGATGGAGACCGTCTTGCCTATTGAGTTAGAGATTCCCTCTCTTCGGGTTTTGCTAGAAAATGAGGTCAATGAGATAGACTGGCTTCAAAGTCGGCATGACGAATTAGCTCTTCTCGATGAACGAAGGCTCAAGGCGATGGACCACATCCCGGCTTATCAAAAGCGTATGGCTTGGACCTTTGACAAGAAGGTGCATCCCCGTGACATTAAAGTGGGCGATTTGGTCTTGAAGGAGAAGCCGCCGAACCAATTCAGTCCGTTGGGCAAGTGGGCGCCAGTTTGGGTTGGCCCGTATTTGGTGAAAGAGATCTTTTCTGGTGGAACAATGAGGTTGACAAATTTGGATGGTAACCCCTTTATGCACCTAGTGAACGGCGACAAGCTGCGCCGCTATTATGTTTGAATCGAGTCTCTCCCCCTCTATATAAAAAAATATAATAAAAAAAAGAAAAAATAATAAAATCACGAAAATAATGTACCCAGACGAGACTGAAAAACCTCCCAAAAGGCAGTCCGTGCAAAACAAAGGGCGCGCTCGGTGCTAAAGAATATACCCAACTAGATTGAAAACCCTAAAAATGGGCGGTCTAGGTAAAAAATAGGGTTATGAACATACCCCGATCCCGCATGCCGGAAAACGCATGGGAAGTTTGAAAAAGGTTTTAATTGATTATTTTGAAAAGGAACGGGAATGAACGCTGCTTTAATAAAATGGGAGTCGCCACTCCGTTTTAAGGAAAATATTGAGAAACCATAAACACTTAATTGGGTCCAGGGGTCAAGTTACGACGTGGGAAGAGAATATAGAGCTCACCCACGTCACCTCTTTCGAGACTTTCAATCAAACAAGGACAATATAATCATTCTAAGTGTGTGCAAATCGTGTCAACAAACATATGAACTTTGGATTTTATTAATGATAATAAAACAGGATACAACCTGTGAGCCATTAAAAGGGGGGCCACACCCTTACAAATGATTGACTTGAATTACAAGGAATGGTTGAGACAGTCTGTCCTGGGCCTTTGAATGTCGTACGCCACAGGACTTCCTCAGGAGAGGGATTTCGTACGACGCAGGACATCCTGGTCAGATTGCCTCTTACAAAGGGGGTGCAAAGGCCACCAAAGCTAATCTAACACTAATATAAGGCTACTTTAACTATGGAGAAACACTGTTTAGGGTCTGGAACCAATTTGGGGTTGACTGGAGTTAATGAAGTCAAGATTGACTTTCAGTGCTACGGATGTCGTATGACACAGGATGCCCAAGGCAGTCTATGTCATACGACAGAGGCCGCCTCCATCAGCAGTTTACACCCAAATGATCTCAGACTTCCCAAACAAATATATTAAGCTAAAATATCAACTCAAAACAGTAAAACAACAATAACAAGTGAGTATTATGGGAGGATCACATGGCTTTGATGACCAAATGTGAATGATCACATATTTTAGGCCATGATCATGGGAGCCATCACCTCCTAACTCAAACAAGCTCAACCAAGATGCAAACTTTAATAAAGTTAAAACTACTAAATGTCCAGATCTGAGATGAGGAGATGTGAATATTGAAGATTCACATCTCCATCATCTTGATCACATAAAAATCCCAAGTAATCACATAATATCACATAGTATAGACATGCAAGGCAAATGAACAAGTAAGTAAGATATAAACAGAGATAGGAGGGGTTTAGGGTCTACCTATTGTAGTCCATAAGGCAAAGACACCAATAGTATGGTGTTTGCCTCTTCAAAACACCAACAAAGAATGGTCACCCTTGGATGTGTATGTGTTTTAGGAGGGAGGTGAGTGTGTGTGTTTCTCTCTCTTCTCTCCAATTTGACAGAGTGACCTTACTCCAGAAAATCCCCTCTAAAATGATTAGCAAAGGCCTGTATTTATAGGCATGCTGAGAGGACCTTCCATGTCGTACGACATGGGGGGTTAACCGCCTTAGCGTCGTCCTGTGTCGGATGACACCGGTCTTTCCATGGGCAGAATGGGCCGAAGGGAGGCAGGCCCAAGACTAAATGAGTATAAATAATTAAATAAGCCCAAATTAAATGTATCAAAATAAATGAGCCCAAAACTAAATGCAACTAAAGGAAAGCATACCCAAAAACACGAGTTCGGGTCGGGGTACTCACAGAGCCCCTCGACGACGTCACTTCCACGGGAAGTGGGGTCGTCGACAAAAATGAGAATCTCGAGCCGGACAAAGACTGGCGGGAAGAAAGAGATGACCATGAGGGAATCAAGCCGAATCGTAGTTCATCAAAGGGGTGGCGATAACAAGAGGCCACGGGCGCTTGTACCCAAGATTGACTGTTTTTAGGTGAGTCACCCCAAGATTGACAAGGATGGACGTTTGTACCCGAGGTTGACTGTTTTTAGGGGAGTCACCCCAAGTTGACTGTTTTTAGGGGAGTCACCCGAAGATTGACTGTTTTTAGGGGAGTCACCCGAAGTTAACTGTTTTTAGGGTAGTCACCCGAAGATTGACTGTTTTTAGGGGAGTCACCCGAATTTTGACTATTATTGGAAAGTTGCCCGAATTTTGACTATTATTGGGAAGTCGCCCGAATTTTGACTATTATTGGGAAGTCGCCCGAATTTTGACTATTATTGGGAAGTCGCCCGAATTTTGACAATTATTGGGAAGTCGCCCAAATTTTGACTATAATTGGGAAGTCGCCCGAATTTTGAATATTATTGGGAAGTCGCCCGAAATAAATGATGAATAATAATGATAAACAACCGCGAGGGACGGACAAAAGGGACCAGGGGCAAAAAAGGAAGAACCCCTTTTTTTGGAAGACCGCTGTCGTACGACATGGGCGTTCTCAACAGCTTTTTTAATTAAAATCGTCCAGTTCGTGAAAAGGAAGAAAAAGAACAGAAAGGAGCGCCGAGCAGGAGAGAAGAAAGAAGAGAAAAAACTGAGTTCCACCATCTTCAACCCAAACTCTCGAATCAAGATTAACGAGAACAATGCCTCCGAGAGCAGAAGCGAGGAGACAAGTACAACGGGCCTTGTCTGCGAAGAGGAAGCTTGTGGAGCGAAACAAGCGCAAGAAATTCCCGGAGGGGAATGGATTTTATCCGAGCCTAGATTTCCACACTTCTACTGCGGAGCGAACAGGGGTAAGGATTTTAAACCGTCAATCCCTGCCCTTTAATTTTCGAAATTGGATTTCTAGGGCTCATGATAGCATTTGGGGAAAATCGCACCAAAAAGGAATTGCATGTTTAAGAAAAAATTGCATAAACACATAAAAGATGACCATGATAAGATTTTGTTGAAAAAAGAACAAAGGGAATCATGAGATTCAAAATAAAGCGAAAATGCACACAAATGATAGAATGCACAAATTATCATGATTATGTTCTGATACCTGTGATGTGCTTACCTGCAGGTTCTGCGGACCAAGGGGTCCCCTGACATGATCGCTACCATCTGGGACATTCTTCCTGGCTCGGCAGACTTACCGGATAGTCCCAAGGGCCTGATTTATGCTGCGGGCCTCGGTCCCTTTTTTACAACTGTGGGAGAGATCAGAGATACGCCCATGAGCGTCGAGCTAGCGAAGGCGTTCAGGCAGTATTGGTGGGACAGCACCCACACATTTCATCTATCTTGGGGGGAATCCACCATCACCCCTTACGACTTTACCGCTATTACAGGGCTGCGATTCACTGACAGGCCCATCTTTTCTGAGGATCCCGGGGTCTTGAGCCCAGATGTGATTAGGGATCTGACTGGCTTGACCCTTCGCCTGAAGGGTAATGGGGTTCCATTAGGGAACCTGCACGTGGCGTTGATGCAGCAGTGCCACCTCTACTCTGGGCGCGAGGCCGCGATTACAGCTGAGCAGCTCGCTAGAGCGTTTGCCTGGGTTGGTTTTTCTGACACTCTTTTCTGTAATGCCTCTACCACGACATTGACTCTTTTGTTGGAGCCTCTCCGAGACTGGAGCCATGTCTCTACCTTTTCGTTGGGTGAGGCTGGTTTGGCTCAGATGTATCGGGCTTTGGATGAGGTGAGTAGAGGCACAGTGACCTCTTTTGATTGCTACCAGACGGTCCTTGAGGTACGCCCTTTTATTATTCACACGCTGACTGCTGCTCTGTATTTTCTGTCATCAATCTATCACTGCCTCTAAAAGCTTCTTGTCTTTTATTTTAGGTATGGGACTACGAGGTTTTTGGTTGCTACGCCTGGATCGTAGCCGATGGGATTGCTGCATATCTGTTTTCTGCCCTCCGCCGGTGGACTTTTGGGGCTAGGCAGAGCAAGAAGGTGGACAGGGTGAAGCCCAAGAGGACCGCCTGCTATGGGGACACCATGGTTGCCCTGAGGGGTACCCCAGTCGGATTGAACTTGTTCCCGTGGCATGGTAGGTATGCTGAGGATGCTGTCGGGGATGCCGCTTGGGTGACCCGTACCAGGAGGCTGCTGATTGGCCTGGAGGGTGATGCTATATATTTGGGGGAGAGGGTTTACAGACAGCATGGACATGATGTAGTCCCACACATCCCTCACGATCCTCCAGAGGAGATTTGGTATCCTCGGGCTCTTCCCGACCTGGCGCGCTTATTGACGGGCATTGATGCCGATGAGCTATCATCTGAGGGGGACTACAGCCAGTTTGTGTTCACCCGATTATTGACTCCTCAGGTTATGGCTGCCAGGAGAGCAGCGGGGGTAGGGGCACCGATGCCAATCCATCCTCGCTTCTTTGAGTACGAGACTGGCGGCGTCATCCGCTGCTCATCTTTTGACATGTCTCAGACTCATCCCCACTTGCGACTACCTCGTGGGACCACCTCCATGAGCATCCTTTACTTTTCTGCTTTATTCATGTTCTTTAACTGTATTACTTGCCCTAGAGAAAGGCGGGACATGCTTGACAGTGATGAGGAATGCGATCCCACTCTGCTAAAAAAGGTTGCTATGTCCAGGTGAGAAAGCCATTCGCCAGGCTCCAAACCCTGAAAGTGATAATTCTTGTTGCATGCTGACCTTAAAAAGCCTTAACGAGACTGTGAAGGCTTTGAATGAGGAAGGTGAAGCTGAAACCAGCCGGCTACTAAACCAACTAGGGACTCAAAACCCCGAAAAGGCCAGAAAGCCATTGACCTGGGATCAGATTTGGGAAGCTGCCTATGCCCCGGATCGTGCTGTCAATCAGATTAATCAGCAGAATTGGCCATACGCCAGCAAGAGCCGGCCTCTAACTTTGAAAGAGCTGACAGAATCCTCCAGTAGGAATGATGATTCAGAAAAGTCTAATGTCTATGTGATGACTCGGTCTGGACAGATGAGTGTTGAGCAGCCTAAGGGTGACAAAAGAAATGCCGTCTCTGAGCCGAAAACAGACAAAAGACCTTATAAGCCAGAAGCAGAAAAGCCAGACTCTGAAAAAGAGGATCCGGTGCTGACTCAGTTGAAGTGTACTCAGGCCAATATCTCCTTGTGGTCCCTGTTAACCTCTTCATACCCTCATAAGCTGAAACTAGAAGAAAGTTTGGCCAAGACCATGGTGCCCATAGATGTCACCCCAGATGAGGTCGTCCAGATGATTGGAAGTATCCATTACGGAAACATCATTACCTTCACTGACTTGGATCTGCCAAAGTATGGGGCTAGTCATAACGAACCTCTTTACATCACAGTCCAGTTGGAAGAACGTCAGTTGCCACGAGTATTAGTTGACGGAGGGTCCGCAATGAATTTCCTGCCAGCAAAAATGATGGACTTATTGGATTTGAAGCCCACGGATTTGAAGCCTTCTAGTCAGACTATTAAGGCCTATGACTCCACTGCACGATCAGTTTTGGGGATTGCTACTCTCAAGTTGTGGTTCGGGAAAAAGGTCATGGATGTTGACTTCCAAGTAATTGACATTCCGATCTCATTTACTTCTCTGCTTGGGCGACCCTGGATCCGCCAGATAAACGGGGTAGCCTCTACTCTGCACCAATGCGTCAAATTTCAGTCGAGTGATGGTACTATCACCACTATTTACGGAGACAGTGTCACGGTGGAAGGAACTAGCACTGGAGGTATCCCGATACTGGAGATTAAGCATGATGATGAAGGGTTTGCCTTGACCGGATTCTCTGTAGCTTCTTCCAAAGCACAAGTGTGTTGCACTGACCTCACTACTACCTCCGATAAAATCTCCCTGCCATGCGAATGATGAGAAAAATGGGTTACCTTCCGGGGCTTGGATTGGGTAAAAGACTCCAGGGTCGCAATGCTATCATTGATGTAAAGGAACAGACTACCAGACATGGCTTGGGATACAAACCGAACTCTCGGGATGACAGAAAAGCTAAAGGCACAGTTCCAGGAAAACAAAGTGAAGGGGTCCATCTCCATCCTTACAGTTTGTCTCTGACCCATTACTTTACAAAAAGTGGAACCCAATGCGGTGAAAGTGATTGCCAGATCTCCTTGAGAAAAACTCTTCTGGAAAATCTTGAGAAAGTTAGGGGAAAACCAGCAAATCCTGTTCGGAGAATGTTCCTTGACTTGCCAGACATTCCAGGGGCTACCACTACCGTTCAGAACGAGTATGTCTTCAAAGGAAACCCGGACAGTGTCAAAGAATCAGCACTCTTCTCATCCGGGGTAATGGATTTCTCCGCCTTCGAGTTAGCTCTTCCGAAGATCAGCCAAATAGAAGCTGCTAGTAGTGAAGACAGTGAGTTGTGTTTGCAAAAGTTGTTTGATGAAGAAGCACAGATCCCTGATTTGATCGACTTCAGCTCAGATGATGAGGTAGTTGCCGTAATTGGAGACGGTGGTGAAGATCCTTTCGATCCCCGCACTTTGGTGACTAAGACAGAGATGTCGTTGAAGAATTGGGAGACATTCTCAGGGCCGATAGCCAGCCGACAACAAATGATCATGGAGCTTGGATTGGTACCCCGTCCTTCTCAACCTGGGCCGTGTCAAACACCCTGTCATCTATACAGTTAAGTCAGGAATCTTTGAATTCTAGTCCTCCGAGTCATCCAAATGCCTCACGCCTGAGGATTATGAATATGTAACCAATGTCATCTTTCCTCTTGCTTTGAATGAAATGACAGATCTTTCTGAGTATCCTCTTATTGCCAACTTAACAAATGATAAATTAACTCAAAACTTAACAACAGTTAATAATGAATCATTTGAACAAGATGCAAACACACTAAATGAACAATACATTAAAGAAATCTTTAAGCGTGTTACGTAAAAGAGGAAAATCGGGCCCAAGCTGCCGAGGAGATTTTGACAAGTGTTAACTTGGGTACTGTCGAGGAACCTAAAGAGACACAGATTGGAAACTTCTTCCAGGGGGTTGAATGGGACAGACTGGTTAATCTGCTCAGAGAATACATGGACGTGTTTGCATGGTCGTACAGGGATATGCTGGGGCTAGACAGTTCGATAGTAGAACACAGAATCCCTCTAGCACCAGATGCTAAGCCAGTAAAACAAAAATTGAGAAAGATCAAGCCAGAATGGTCTCTACAGGTCAAAGAAGAGATTGAGAAGCTACTGCGGGTAGGATTCATCAGAGTCATTGAATACCGGACATGGTTGTCCAACATTGTGACCGTAACCAAGGCTAATGGGAAGGTGCGCTGCTGTGTAGATTTCCGAGATCTGAACAAGGCCAGCCCCAAAGCTGACTATCCCTTACCAAACATAGACATCCTGGTGGACTCCACTACCAACTACGAAGTCAAATCCTTCGTTGATGGCTTTGCAGGCTACAACCAGATCAAGATGGCTGAGGAAGACCAAGAAAAGACAGCCTTCACCACACCGTGGGGAACATACTGCTATATAGTAATGCCATTTGGGCTCAAGAATGTCGGGGCTACTTATCAAAGGGCAGCGACCGCGCTTTTTCATGACATGATCCACAAGGAGATTGAGGTCTACGTCGACGACATGATAATACACTCCAAAGGCGAGGATGGACAGCACTTTTTTGACCTACGAAAGTTCTTCAAGAGGCTGAGACAGCATTCCATGAGACTAAACCCTGCCAAATGCACCTTCGGAGTGACAAGGGGAAAAGTGCTCGGGTATATGGTCACGGAGCGAGGTATCGAAGTCGACCCCCGAAAGATCAAAGCCATTATGGACATGAGGCCACCTCAAACCCAGACAGAAGTCAAAAGCTTTATGGACAAGCTGCAATACATCGGCCGCTTTGTCAACCAGTTGACCACTATGTGCGAGCCCATCTTCAAGCTCATGAAGAAGAATGTAGACACAGAATGGATCGAAGAATGCCAGGATGCCTTTGAACAGATCAAGGCGTACTTAGTACATCCTCCGGTGTTATGCCCCCCACATAGACAGAAACCTCTTCTGCTCTATCTCACTGTCACTGATACGGTAGTTGGGGCTATGCTTACTCAAGAGAAGAAAGACTCTCGGATAGAAAATGCCATTTACTTTGTCATCCGGAAGCTATAAGGGAGTGAGCTCAATTACTCAGCATGTGAAAAGACTTGTGCAGGACTGGTCTGGGTAGTCGGTAAGCTGAAGCACTACATGCAAGCCCACCCTGTGAACTTGGTCTCAAAAATGGACCCCATCAAGTACATCTTCGATAAACCTTCCCTCTCGATGCGTCTAGCAAAGTGGTCCTTCTTCTTAGCTGAGTATGACATCAACTATGTGACCAGAAAGGCCATCAAGGGTCAAGTGTTGTCAGACCATCTGGAGAACTTCCCCAGTAATGAGGACCGCGGGCCTGAACCCCAATTCCCAGATGAAGGGATCTTCGTAGTTGAGCCTGAAAGCCGATGGCAGCTATTCTTTGACGGAGCTGCTAATAAAAGAGGAAATGGCGTAGGGATGCTACTGGTCGATCCGAAAGATGAGCACACGTCCATAGCCCTCAAGTTGAACTTCCCTGCCATAAACAATGTCGCCGAGTATGAAGCCTGCATTGCTGGTTTAGAGGCTGCTTTAGAAAGAAATTTCAAGGAGCTCGAGGTTTATGGAGACTCAGCCCTAATCATCAACCAGGTCTCCAACAAATGGAAGAATGTGGACCCTAATCTTCAGCGGTATCATGCCTATATGGAGGAGTTGGCTGGACAGTTCAGAGAAGTGACTTTCCACTACTTGCCAAGGGAAAAGAACAGATTTACAGATGCTCTAGCTACTCTAGCCTCACTGGTAGAGATCCCCGAGGGAAAAGCCATAAAACCCTTCAGAGTGCTTTCTGTTGTGAAGTAGACTTGGGACCTGAGCCTATCAAGGAATCGTGGTACAATCAAATTTACCAGTTCCTTAAAGATGGAGAGTCAGCTTTCAGAGACGAAGAAGGTAGACCAAAAGAAGGTGTCAAAGCCAAGAGCTTGCAAGCCCTGAAAAGGTTGGCCTCCCATTATGTCATTTTAGGAGGCAGCCTGTACAAGAAGCGGTACCAAGGACCAATCCTCTTGTGCATCACTCAAGAAAGGGCCAGAGAGTTGATGACCGAAGTCCACTATGGTCCCTGTGGTCCTCATATGAATGCTAGAGCCCTGATGCAAGTGATCCTCAGAATGGATTACTACTGGATTTCCATGGAGACAGACTGTGTCCAGCATGTCCGAGCGTGCGACAAATGCCAACGGTTTGCCAACCTCAACCATCTCCCGCCTCATGACTTGTACTGCATGACGACTCCTTGGCCGTTCGCAACTTGGGGTATTGACGTGATAGGGAAGATAGCCCCGACAGGAAGCAATGGGCATGAATTTGTGTTAGTAGCAGTCGACTACTTCACCAAGTGGGTAGAGGCCAAGTCCTACAAAGTCCTCACTTCCAGAAAAGTGGCCCAGTTTGTCAGAGAAAACATAATGTGCAGATATGGGGTGCCCAATGAGATCATTTCTGATAACGGGTCACACTTTTAAGGGGACTGTGATAGATTGCCGTCGTAATTCGTAATCACTCGCCACAAGTCATCCCCATACTGCACTCGACTCAACGGAGCCGTGGAAGCTGCTAATAAGACACTCGAACGGATCATCCGGAAAATGGCCACCCGTGGTCGTGATTAGCCTGAGAAGCTGCACCTAGCACTTTGGGGCTACCAAACATCTGTCAGAACAGCTACGGGAGAAACTCCTTTTGCCCTAACCTACGGGATGGAAGCAAGTGTTACCAAGAGAGTTGGAAATCCCGTCATTAAGGGTCCTCCTGGAAAATAGTGTCAACGAAGTAGAATGGCTACATAGCCGGCATGATGAGTTGGCCCTGCTCGATGAGAGAAGGCTCAAGGCCATGGAGCACACCCGAGCCTACCAGAGGCGAATGGCCAGAGCATTTGACAAGAAAGTCAAGGCCAGGGACATCAAAGAGGGTGACTTAGTGTTGAAAGTGAAGCCCCTACCGCAGACAACCCCTCGGGAAAATGGGAACCCGTTTGAATCGGCCCGTATGTGGTGCGTAAGATACTATCGGGAGGAGCCATGAAGCTTGCGCACTGGATGGCAATCCCTTTGTCCACCCAGTCAAAGGCGATAAGCTCCTAAGGTACTATGTCTAAAAAAAAAAAGAGAAAAAAAAAAATTTTAGTGCAAAAAGAGTAATACCCAAATTTAGGCCGAAAACCCAAAAAGGGTTGTCTAGGCAAAAACAAGGTTGCACATAAAAAAAAGAAAAAAATTTTAGTGCAAAAAGAGTAATGCCTACTAGGCCGAAAACCCAAAAAGAGCGGTCTAGGCAAAAACAGTGGTTGCACATAAAAAAAAAAAAAAAAAAAAAGAAAAGAAAAAGGCCAAAAGACCTAATCCTGATAGTTCACCAGAATGAACTACGAAGACCTGAGCCCCTTAGTCTTTCTTGTAAAAGGGGAACGTAGACAGCCATATATGGTTCGGTCTAAACAATAAAAAGGGCGATCAAGTTTCCATGAAGTGCGTCCTAAACAATAAATAATAAAGGGCATTCAAGTTTTCATAAAACAGGTCCTAATCAATAAGACATCTGAAATTTCCATGAAATTGTGTCTTGATTAATTTCTAAGATAATATCTCTTGTTCATTACAAGTTAAAAACTTCTTGATGAGTTCAAGCACGGTCTACTCTTGACTCTGCTAACCTGCTACAAAGATCTAAAATACAATAAAATGCCTAATAAACTACTGTGTTTGCAAATGGCAATAAGGGAATCCTAAGAAAAGATTTGTGAGCTGTCATTCACTGAGTCTTCTTTGGTCTTCTTCCCTTTACCTCGACCCCGTCGATTTTTCTTTCTCTTCTTCTCTATGATGTCGGTCTCCCTCATCCCGATCTCCGGTATCCTCACTGGAGCCTCCATCAAACCCGTGTCAATAAGTGCCCTCTCAATACGGGCACGAGTCCGCACTTCCTCCCTCTCGAGCCTCGCCAAGGGAGCGACTTCGCATAGTCTCTCGTATCGAGCCTCCATATCTCCGATAAGGTCACCCGGCTGGTTATGGCGACTTGCCTTAGCTTCCGCCTCCTCGTAGTCCTACTCGAGTCGCAGCCGCCCCAATAAAGCCTCGACGTCTCTCTCCCAACATGACCCGAGTCGCTCCCATCTTCCTCTCATACTACCCAAGTATGCCGTGGTCAAGATGGTACTCTTCCCGCTTTGAGAATGGCCCCGGGTGGAAAAAACAAGATATGTCCAAGCCCTCGAGAAGAATGAGAAGCCGGTTGGATCCCTCATGTCTAAGGACACCACCTCCATGGTACGAATGTCCTCCCAATCACCCAACGGCTCCCGTAAGGCCCCGAACCGCCCGGATACCAAGCAGTGGTATGTAGAAGGATGACCAACAAAACCCCGGAACCTCACCGCATAGGACTCGAAATGTCCTCCGGGTCCGTAACCTCCAGCTGATGCACCCACCAGCGAATGTCCGAAGTGGATAACCTAGCCATCATCGCCTCCTGGCCACCCCGGTCCCGCTGTCTAGGCAAACCCCTCCGAGAAATCACCCAAGGGCACCGAGTCGGCAAAGCCCCCGGCAAAGCCCCAAGCCTCTCCCCGCAGCCCATAAAGTCAACACAGCTTGGGCTCCTGCACCTCATGAAACGGTCTCCTCTAGCCATCCTATCAATGCCATTAAGGGTCTCACCCAAAACCAATGGGACAATGTCCTTCCCAGCCCCGCAATCCCTAACCATGTCCAAGAGACCACCATGACAGATCCCCACGGACTCAAGAAGAACGGAGACGAGAATATGCAGAGGATAAAGGCATCCATAGCCACCGTGGTCGTAGCCATATCCGGGGATCCAAATCTCGCCCGAGATATCGTAAAGGTCAATCCCGTCCGAGCTATCATCATCCCCTCGCCTCTACCAGAGGTATTTGCGTAAAAGATGCAAGCTTTGCCGCCACCGGCACATCTTCGATCAGTAGGAATCGATATAGCCTCAATTTGTGGACCCCAATCAAGGCTCGGAAGTCTTCATAGGTTGGGACAATCTCATTGTAAGAAAAGCAAGAAACGTGTCTCCTGACATCCCAAAACTTTGATGTTGCCCTCAAAAGGTCCCAATCGGGCGGGAGATCCTTCAAATGCCATAAAGATTTGATCTTGAAGGTAGAATCGAACAAAGACCTTGTGATATTGAAAGTTATATCTCACCCAAGATTGAAGATCGGATGTAAAAACGGTCTCTTTTCCCCTTTTGCAATCTAACGGGTTTCTCCATTGCAAGATGATCAAAGTTGATGTCTTTAGGTCAAATATGTGCTCGGGGAACAGCTTGGGACAAGTCTAGGTTGAAAATGAAATGAAATGGCCAAGCCTTGATTTTATTCTCAAAAAGACCACCTGCATGTAACCGTAAGCCGCACGGCCTCTTTTGCTCCCAAGACCAGCCCGCACGGCTTCATTTGCCTCGATGTGGAAAACAACCGCAGCAACCAAAGTTGCTTCCCAAGAGGAGTTCTCACCCCACTTTCTCAATGAAACATGTCCCAAAACATGTCCAAAGACCATCCAAGCAGCTTATATATCATTACAAAATCATTTTGGCCCCGCTTTCAGCCTCAATTCCAAGCAAAAACTGCCCCGAGGCTCAAGTAATATGCAAATTCATAAAGCATAAATTTAAAAAGCAAATAAAACAAGAATACATTGTTTTCGCCCATCGGCGCCCAAATAAAGCAAAAATAAACAAAATGTGCATAAAACTGTTCATTGTTTGTTTTCTTCCTAATAGATCAACCCTAAGGACCTCCTAGGCCTCCGATCCTCCTCGTCGCTACTCACCATAGAGGCTCGTCTCCCTCATCAAATCCTCGCCGTCGCTCACATCGTAAAGATGAACATTCTCATGCTCATATTCAGCCGCTCCAGTGATGCCGGCATTAGGTCCCCGTCCCCGAGGCATGGCACTAGAAGAGTACTCAAAGCCGATGAGGTGGATGCCGTGCTCCCTACGTGCCTCCTTTTGCGCACGGGCTCCCGCACGTTCGCTGCCGCAGCCTTTGAAGCGCAAGCCGCCTTCTTCACAAGGGACCGGCACACATCCTTCCAGCCCCTCGTTCGCCCGACCCCGTCATAAGTACGAGCCGGAACCGAGAAAAAGAGAAGAAAAATCTCAAAAATCTCGGAATTGCAAAAAGCAAAAGAAATCTCGAAAAGGGAAAAGACCCTAAAGTGTACTCACAAAGGCTGTCAGCGGCAGAGTATACCGGGCTCCTCGTGTCGTGGACAGGTATCCCGAACCTCCTGCGTACCCCGCTGACCACATAAGAAAGGTGAGCAGGAGGCATCGGCGGTCAGCAGGCTCTGCTTCCCCATATCCCCGAGTGACAGCGCCTTCACTAGCTTCTGTGGTGTCCTCAATCGCCGCTCCACAAAGGTAGCATATGGGGTAGCCGATCAAAATACTCTTCGCCGGCCACACCCGCTCGATACCTCGCTATGTCATCCGCCGACCAATCCCCGGGCCGCAAAGCATCCGTGATGGAGGATCGTGGAGGAGTAATGGCATCCAATGGAGGGATATGGCCATGCCGCTCGGAAAAGCGGTCCCCGTATAAATGATGTCGCAAGTAAGCCCGATCAACCATCTCCTCTCGCCTAGTCACCTCCAAGGCATCTCCCAGAATCTCTCGGGTACCTCCCCAAGGATAGAAATCCACTCCATCGTGCCCATCCCCGCTGATGACCGGTCTAACCATCTTGTAGTCAAAGGTGATCCGGGTCTTCCCGGTGAACTTGTCCCTAGCATCTCCTCCAAATGACCATAGCAGTGGAAGATAGTAGAATCACTTTGCCGGTTCCACGGAAAGAACTCCGATCACCTCGCAAAACTAGACTCCGCATGTTCAAAACATAGAAGGGTCATTTTCTCTCATAAAAGTCTCAAAGACAAAAGGAAAAGAGAAAGGAAAGAAGGTGAGAATACCTCAAGCGCGAAAGGAGAAGCAATCCATCGAGGCACTTTATTTCGCTATACATGTCCAGGGAGAAGTAAAGCTCCGCCAATCCGGCCTCGCCCCAAGAGACCCTCCCAATCCCATCCACATCCTCCAAGGAGTCAAGAAGGCAAACCAAAGCCAAAGTCTCAGAATTGGCAAAGATGGTGACCGACAAAGATCAACCACGTAAAAGCCCTCGCAAGCCGCGGTGGCGCCACCTCATTGGCGGCAAATCCCCGCATGCAATTCTGGATCGCCACCTCGACGTTCCTCGTCTCCATCCTCAGCCCTTAGGCCGGAGGTCAAACCCAACTAGAGCTCTAAACTCCTCACCCGTGATATGGTCTCTCCAGTCACAGTGCCTCCCGTGAATCAGAAGCCGCTGATAGCAGAAAGTCTCGCAGCGCCATCGTAAGCTCCCCCGCCTAAGGTGAAAGCTGTGGGTGGTGTCCCACCAGAACTCCGAGAGGGCCTGGATCAAACCCTTGCTCTTCGAGGTCACGTGAATACCTCTGCCGATAGCCTCAATGAATAAATCAAGGCCGGTAGCCCTCACTAGCTGCTTGGGGTTCACCCCATCCTTCTCAAAATTAGGCATCCTCTCCCACATAGTCACTGCAATCTCGGAAGGTCCCCTAGATTTGTTCTCCTGTAGGAGAGCACGACAAAAAATGTGTCAAGTCCTTCATCTCATTTCAAAAGCATGCATATATTCAAAATGTGCACATATTTTCAAAAAGAAAAGCATTCATAAAAATTTTCTAGCATCCTTTGCGCAGAAAACGTGTCTTTCATCACTTGAAACACATCATGTCAAGCACATTGCTCTCCTAAGCACAAAATTCTGATTTTCAAAATTATTTGCTCATAAGAATTAAATTTTTTAAAATATGGCATGCATGAATCCTTTTCATCATCCAAAATCCCGTTTTCTCATCCATGATCAAAAATGGACCTAGTTCTAGCACATGCAAGGACTCCGTCACATTTTAGACATTATTTTATTTTCAAAAAAAAAGATGGGTCATTCTCATTATTTTTCAAGTAAATTGCACATGCATGTTCGTTCATCTTCTTAGCCTCATAGGTTAATCATCAAGATTTCAAAATCATCACCAAAAATCCTAGGAAAATTCAAGAAATTCCTAAAACTCGGGTCAAGCCCTAGAATCAATCAAAATCGACGAAATCGAGCAAATCAAGGATGCTTACCCCAACCGATTGAGGTTTCACGGATTTGTGCTCCCTCTTGCCCGGATAAAACTCGGAAGGAGGCGTATTGAAATCGTACTTCCTCTCCGTTCGGACAAGCTCTCTCCTCCTCCTTCGAGCGGCCTCGGAGATGTTCCTCCTTGCTTGCCTCGCATCGGATTCCTCCGGATCCATTCTAAATCAAGTAGAAGCAAAGGGATGGAAAGATTTTCGAAAATTCTTCCTCTCTTCTCTCTCTTTCTCGGCAAACAGAGGGCGGCAATGATGTCCAATGCCCGTTCAAATCTGATTTTAAATAACTGGAAAAATCGACTTCTAGCCGTGCGGCCTCTTTTGCCCCCGTCTCATGCCGGCGGCTTCTTTTGCCCCGAGCGTAAATTACAGCCTTTGCCCTGGACTTTCCACTTAGGCATATAATTCCCGTTATCCTTTAACTAGGATAACGTCGTTTCCCGAAAGATATCCGTTATCTCCTAAGCAAATAGACTTTTCTCCCCGCCGCTCCGTTACTTCCGTTATAACAGGAATAACGCTAGGTGACAACCTCCGAATTGTCGAAATCCAAACTTAAGCTACCTCTATCACAGATTGAGAAGTACGCTCAAGTTCTCTAAACCTAAGCTACCTCTATCACAGATTGAGAAGTACGCTCAAGTTCTTCAAACTTAAGCTACCTCTATCACCGATTGAGAAGTACGCTCAAGTTCTCCAAACTTTAGCTACCTCTATCACAGATTGAGAAGTACGCTCAAGTTCTCCAAACTTTAGCTACCTCTATCACAGATTGAGAAGTACGCTCAAGTTCTCCAAACTTTAGCTACCTCTATCACCGATTGAGAAGTACGCTCAAGTTCTCCAAACTTTAGCTACCTCTGTCACCGATTGAGAAGTACGCTCAAGTTCTCCAAACTTTAGCTACCTCTATCATAGATAGTGAAGTACGCTCAATTTTTTCCAACTTTAGCTACATCTATCTCCTCGATAGTGACGTATGCTTTAGTTTCCTCAGGTGACAACCTCCATTAATTGTCAGATCAGGTGACAACCTCCATTAATTGTCAAATCAGGTGACAACCTCCATTAATTGTCAAATCAGGTGACAACCTCCATTAATTGTCAACCAGGTGACTCCTCCATGAATCGTCAAAACCTCAAGGATCCTAGACATTGTTCCTAACTATCTAGTGATGCTTGAACTACGATCAAGGCTTGATTCCTCCGGGATACGTAGGTAGCCTTTCATAAAAGGTTCAGCCATCCGACCACTTTGGTCACCCTGTTCCTTCATCGCTCCTCGCTGGTGAAGTAGCCCTCATAGAGGTCCAAATATCCGACCACATCGGTCACTTCTAGCATATCCCCGTAGGATCGGGCCGCTTGACCTCCTAGGTCACTTTCTTTCTATTTCCTCAAAGAAGAGACCAATTTTCTCTTCGCCTTTCCTCGCCGGATCTTATTCGAACTACGGCCTCGGCTTGGATTCCTCCGGATACGTAGGTAGCCTACTTTAGGTTCAGCCAATTCGTCACATATGACGCTCCCTTTCCCCAGTGGATTCCGAACTACGATTATGGCTTGATTCCCACTCGGGATACGTAGGTAGCCTTTCAAAGGTTCAGCCACTCGACCACTTTGGTAACCCCATCCGTCTCGACATTTGCCAGATCGGATCCTTTTCTATCGACAACCCCACTCGCCCTGCAAGTGACGTTACCGAGGGGCTTCTGTAAGTACCCAAACCTGGCTCATGCCTTCCGGATAAGTTTCCCGGCAATTCCCTGGACTTTCCTAAAGTCCTGGAACAATTCGGGAACTGTTCCGAACCTTTCGAGGGATGAAGGGACTGCTTCAAATTAAAAAAGCACGTTTTCCTTAATATGGAAATCCTTCTAGAAAGGCCACCTTGCATGATTCTAGAAAAATGCTGAGTCATACAGGATAATGCCGCACGGCTGCATTAGGAGGGAACTCCTGGCCGCACGGCTTCTTTGGCGATTTCCAGACTGCCTATTAATAGAGGCCTCCTCTACCCATTTTGATATAACAATTTCCAGCACCAAAGCTCTACCAAAATAGCCCTACAAAAATCAGGAAGCTGAGAGTGCCAAGAAGCCACCTCCCTCCTCCTTGAAGCCTCCAAAAGTTGTCCTTCCACTAGGCAAACTCCAAAGAAGAAAAGGTCACCACCATTGGTAACCTCTCACCCCCTTATCTTGCATTATACTTGTTATATGTGATTCTTGCTCCTTGCATTTACATATTGCTATATATTGCTTGGTATTTGATATATTGTTGCTAAAGATCATATCTTGAACATGTAGATCATATTCCCCCTCCCTTTGCATCCTTTGCATTAACATAAGCATCTTTTGCTCATAAAAATATAGTCTTTGCATTAAAGGTGCATCCTTTGCACCTAAAAATCTCTTTTTTACATAAAAATGATATCTTTTTGCATCCTTTGCATATAAAAATCACTTATTTACATTATAGGTGCATCCTTTGCACCTAAAACCCATTTTCATACATAAAGATGCATCCTTTGCATTAAAAGTCATTGCTTTACACCAAAATAGCATCTTTTGCTTTCCAAATGACATCTTTATGCATCCTTTGTATATAAAACACTATTTTCCACATAAAAATGCATCCTTTGCATTAAAAATCCTTTCTTTACATAAAAAGCATCCTTTGCAAACAAATAGCATCCTTTGCACCCAAAATGTCATCTTTTCATTAAAAGTGTCATTTTTAACATGCATTCCCCTAGTCCCCAATTGGTACTTGATGCAACCTTCGGAACGGACTGGTGCAAAGATCCTATCTTTACATCGTTTCCTCCATTAAAAGGTGCCACAATCTCTTTAGAAAGGGATAAACCTTGAACCCTATATCTCCAATTATCACTTGAGACGAGCATAGTAGTTCCTAGACAAGCTCAATCGTCTCAAGATGTAGGATTGATGGACTAAGGTCACTCCTTTCTAAAGAACCTCATTTTGGACTATAAAAGAGAGTCCTTCTCTTGATCACGCAAGACCCAAGGTCAAATAGTGATGATCACAAGTTCAAGATGAGGACGGGATCAAAGTCCCGAACACATAAAATCTAAGGAATCCCGAGCGATAACCAACTAAATGGTTTATACATCCGGAAGACAACTTGGAACATCCCCCCCCCCTCTTTTCAACACATGCACACAAGAAAGCACGCAAGCAAGCACGAAAAATGGAATCTAGGGAGACTTGCTACGGCAAGGCACCTTGGGTGAACGACGATCCGTTCTTCCCAAGGGGTAACTTAACCTCCGAACCCTAAATCCTTTTTTTCAAAGTTTTGAGGAAATCAAAATGGCGTGGCGACTCCATTTTTCAAATTAAACCGGATGTTTTCAAACTCGAGTGAATCCAATTTAAAACAACAAAATAGAATTTGGGCACACATTCACAAAGATGCTTCACGGAAATTATCACCACAGAGAGCAAAACTATCCTACTCATGACATGGAGTTAGCAGCCATTGTTTTTGCGTTGCACAAGTGGAAACACTACCTATATGGAGCTAAATTCGAGATATTCACGAATCATAAGAATTTAAAGTGCCTATTCACCCAAAAGGAGCTGAACAAATGCATGTACAGAGGCGATGGTTAGAGCTCCCGAAGGATTATGATTGTACCATCTCATATCATCCGGAAAGCTAATGTGGTAGCGGAAGCAATTAGCCGTAAGGCTCAACTATCATCTTTGAGATCTCGGGAAGTGAAGTGTCATATGTTATTTGCGAATGTGAGAGTTGTTCCAACTATATATGGAGATCTTTTAGAAGCTCAATAGAATGACGAAGAATTGAAGAAAATTCAGGAGAAATTGCAAGAGGGAAAGGCAGGAGAGCTTTCATTGAATCAAGAGGGGATCTTAACTTTCCAAGGCCGAATTTGCGTTCTTTCATCCCCGGAGATCAAAAGACAAGTGTTGGAAGAGGGTCACAAGTCCAAGTTTGACGCTCACCCCGGGAGTACTAAAATGTATCAAGATTTAAAGAGAGGGTATCGTGGAATGAGATGAAAAAGAGATTGCCGAGTTCGTGTCCAAGTGTCTAACTTGTCAACAAATTAAAGCGAATCATCAACGACTGCGGGATTGCTTCAACCATTGAGATCCCTGAGTGGAAATGGGAAGGCATTTCGATGGATTTTGTCACGGGATTGCCTCCTACGCCTAAGAAGATGGACGCGATATGGGTGATTGTGGATCGGTTAACCAAGTCTGCACATTTTCTACCTGTTTCAATCAAATATTCCTTGGAGAAGTTGGCTCGCTTATACATCCGAGAGATCATGAGGTTACATGGAGTACCGGTTACCATTGTGTCGATAGGGATCCGCAGCTTCACCTCTCGCTTTGGAGAGCAATACATGAAGCATTGGGGTCAAAGTTAAGTTTCGCACCGCATTTCATCCTCGACCGATGGAAAAATGGAGAGAACGATCTCAGATCCTCGAGGATATGCTACGAGCTTGCGTGATGGATTTTCAAGCATCGTGGGAAGATCATTTACCTCTTGTGGAGTTTGCCTACAACAACATGTACCTATCACCCAAGATAGAGATGGCACCGTATGAGGCACTGTATGGGAGGAAATGTCGGTTTCCAATCTATTGGGATGAAGTTTGTGAGGCAATAATTTGGGGTCCGAACTTGGTGAGAGATTCAACAGAGAAGATAAAGGTGATTCGTGACAGTTAAAGACAACTCAAAGTCGATGTAAGAGTTATGCGGATACGCGAAGAAGGGAACTATCATTTCAAGTGGGTGACTCCGTATTCTTGAAGATTTCACCAAGGACGGGTATTAAAAGTTTGACAATAAGGGAAAATTGGCACCGAGGTTCATTGGGCCGTTTGAGATTCTAGAGAGGGTGGGTGAATTAGCCTATCGCTTGGCTCTTCCCCCATCTCTTTCTTCACTTCATGATGTATTTCACGTGTCCATGTTGCGGAAGTATTGTTATGACCCTTCGCATATATTGAGTTCGCCTCCCGAGGATGTTAGAGCGGATATGACCTATGTAGAGGTTCCGTTGAGGATTTTGGAGCGACAAGTTAAGGGACTACGTACCAAGAGCATTCCCATGGTTAAGATCTTATGGAAGAATCACACGATCGAGGAAGCTACGTGAGAATTGGAATCAGAAATAAGGGAGAAGTATCCGAGTTTGTTTGATCATTCTGGTAAGTGATAGTCAAATTCGGGATGATTTTTTTTTAAAGGGGAGTGAGTGTCACGACCCCAACCCTAGGCACTATTTAGGCACACGTGGGGTACATGGGAATGGGGGGTACACTCCATTTCTTACGATGCATTGCATGGTCTTGATATATTATGTGATTAATTATTTACTTAAATTCCATGGCTT
Source organism: Adenophora triphylla var. japonica (assembly GCA_022495995.1). Taxonomy (NCBI): domain Eukaryota; kingdom Viridiplantae; phylum Streptophyta; class Magnoliopsida; order Asterales; family Campanulaceae; genus Adenophora; species Adenophora triphylla. Next base: position 7,594 of record JAFEMH010003266.1, on the reverse strand, counting down.
ATGTGTTTATGATGGTAAGAATTCATTTTATTATATAATGATAAATTGAATTATGTGGGAAATTAAAGGGGGAAAGATATCCTAAATTGATTTTTGGAAGGAAAGGGATTTAAGTAGTAGGGGCTTTAGAGTAATAAGAAGTGTAGGGGTTTAGTTGTAGTTAGTTGGGACTTGGAGGGCTTTAGTGAAAAATGTTGATGTTTATCCTTTAAATAAAGCCTTCTCCATAATCCATATTCTTCCTCACTCTCCTTCATCTTCTTCTTCTTCAGCCTAGAACATCTCAAAACCCTAAAACCCTTCTAAAAATCCTAGAAAATCAAGCCTTGCTCGGTTTCCAAGTTTGATTGTGGATTATTGGTCGCAGCGTTGAGTAGAGTTCATCTACTCGGTTAAAGCTTCTTGTTCTTTTTCATATTTTCCAAGTAAGTTATTATGATCTCCCTTCTATGTTGAGCATATTAATTTGATTGTTGTTAAAAGGTGTTAGAAAGCATCTTGAACTTGATTGGTCACGTTCCTTTGGTTAGGGAAAGGGTTAGGGTTGATAAATATGAAAAGCGCAATGGAATAGTGGAATGGTTAGGTGATAAAATGGTGAATAGATGTTTATTGCATGAATTGAGTGTTGTTATATGTTGAAAGGGAGGTATAAACTGGGTTTTGGTTGGTATGGCTTAGCTGGGTAAAGTGAAAATGGAGTTGGGAGTCATGGTTGATGCTGATGTTGCACATCAGCAACATTTCTGGGCAAAGGCACGACTCGTGCCCTGGAGCACGAGTCGTGACCTGGGAAGAATTAGGTCGTGCCTTGTCGTGCCCTTAAGGGGGACGAGCAATTCTGGTGGGGGTGCATTGGGCACGAGTCATGCCTAGTTGGTCTAAGTCGTGCTCTCTAATGGGACGATCGGTCCCGGGTTGGTGCAAGGAAGGGACGAGTCGTGCCCTCCCTCGCCTTTGAACTGTTTTGCAAGCCTTGAAAACCTAATTCATCTAAGGTATAATGAAACACTCTTTAACTATAATACTAGTACAACATTAGTACTTCACAACCATGTTTTACTTGGGTAATACGAATATTGGGAAGGGCTTTAAATATAGCTTGGAAAAGGGTTGGAAGCCATTGTTAATTGATAACCAAAGATTATAGAAACTTGGTATTTGTTTATGGAACTTGAAAGGGAGTTGTGTAATGTGATATTATGAACATGTAGAGCTACTAGTATGTTATTATAACCCTACGTGGTTACTTAGGGATGGTTATATGTTAAAATGGTGCGTGAAATACTTGTTGCACGGCATCATTGGATTAATCATGAGCATACATGTTATTTGTTGATTATGGTAACTCAATAGTGTATATATATATGTGACACTAATTGAAGTTGAACATGAGTAATTGTACCATGTTATACGTTGTTATCCCTATGTGTGGATTTAATTTCAAGTAACTGTTACGTGCTTGAATGTGACTGATATCAGCTGATTATTGGGGGTATAATGGAATACGATCACTTATGAGAAATTGTTCCATAAGGTGCTTCATTTACATTATACTGTGACCTCCTCCCCCACCGTGGCCACTGCATGAGGGTTCGGTTCTAAGCATTGGGCGGATATGCCTAAGCAGTTCATAGGACACTGATACCTTACATGGTTCCCTGAAAATTGGGTCTTGTAAGGCGTGAATAGGCCTAAACCGTTCACAAATAAAGTGGGTTTCATTCTCAATGTAGTACGACTTATTGTTCAGACGGGAAAAGGTAAGTGTAAGGTCGTGTAATGTAATGTGTTTACCGTTTTCCAAATATGATGTTGAACAACTTGTTTACGTGTTGCATCTTATTTGGCATCTTGCCGCATGCATAATAGCTATCGAGATTCTTTTCTCACCCCGTCTCCCTTTAATTTTTTTAGATACCGCCGAGACAAGAGGTCAGGATCGGTGAGGCCGGGGCATAGTTGGATCGTCTTTTGGTTGTCGGGGTACATTTTGCTAGGAGGGGTTTATGTTGGTTGTTATTCTTTTGGGGCAAGTTGTAAATAACTTTCATAATCATTTCCAAAACTTGGGTTGTAATTAATGGTGGTGGTTGCTTGTAAATATGATAGTTTGAATCTTTACTTTTAAAGCTTGATGAATGAAAGTAGGTGGTTCTATTAAACAGGTTTCCTTAACACTTCCATTTAGAAAGGTCATGCCAAAATTTTATTAAAACTCATTTGGTTTGAAATGGTTTAATCAAAAGGGTTTCTTCTAAGTCGGGTCGGGTCGGGTTGGGGACCCTACCATCGGGACACGAGTTTATAGGTCCCAGGGTTAGGGAGGCCCCACAGCTTTGCTGATTATTTTAGGGGGGATTTTCTTAAGTAAGGTCACTCTGCCAAATTTGAGAGAAGAGAGAGAAACACACACACTCACCTCCCTCCTAAAACACACACACATCCAAGTCAAGTAGAAAGGTGGTCATCTTTGTTGGTGTTTTGAAGAGACAAACACCATACTATTGGTGTTTTGTCTTGTGGACTACAATAGGTAGACCCTAAACCCCTCCTATCTCTGTTTATATCTTGCTTGTTCAAATCATTGCCTTGCTTGCTTATACTATTTGATAATATGTGATTATTTGGGATTTTTGTGTGATCAAGATGGTGGAGATGTGAATCATCAATATTCACATCTCCTCATCTCAAATTTGGATATTTAGTAGTGGTAGCTTTATTAAAGTTTTGATCTTTGTTGATCATTGCTTGAGTTAGGAGGTGATGGCCCCATGATCATGGCCCAAAATATGTGATCACTCACATTTGGCCATCAAAGCCATGTGATCCTCCCACAATACTCATTTTTTATTGTTATTCTACTGTTTTCAGTTAGTATTATAGCCTAGTTTCATGTTCTGGGCAGTGTGGGATCAATCTGATGAAGCTCACTGATAGAGGAAGTGTATGTCGTCCGACATAGGACAACCCTAAGGTGTCCTGTGTCATACGACATAAGGATCCCAGAAAGTCGATTTGACTTCAGTGACTTCAGTTAAACCAGATTGATTCCCTTTTGCAGTTTCAAGCTCTATTTAATGTAATTCTATAGTTCTACTAGCTTTAGATTAGCTTTGGTGGCCTTTGCACCCCTTTTCGTAAGAGGCGCCCGACCTGGGAAATCCCGTGTCATACGACATCCCTCGTTCTCCGGGCAATCCCGTGTCATACGACTGCACCCTTCCGAGGAGGTCCTCGTGTCATACGACACTCAAAGTCCCCGACAGACCGTCTCATCCTTTCCTTGTAATTCAGGTTCATTAATTGTAAGGGTGTGGCCCCCTTTTTAATGGCTCACAAGTTGTATCTCGTTTTTATTATTATTAATAAAATCCAAGTTCATATGTCTTGATTGTTGACATGATTTGCACACACCTAGAATGAGTTATGTTGTTTTTGTTTGATTGAAAGTCTCGAAAGAGGCGACCCGGTTGAGCTCTATATTCTCTTCCCACGTCGTAACTTGACCCCCGGACGCAACTAAGTGTTTATGGTTTTTCGATGTTTTCCTAAAAACGGAGTGGCGACTCTTTAACTTTTTATTAAAACCGCGTTCGTATTCCCGTTCCTTTTCAAAATTATCAACTAAAACCTTTTTCAAACTTCCCATGCGTTCGGCATGCGGATCGAGGTATGTTCACACGTTGAGATTGTGTATTGATTATCAATTGTTGAATCAAGCTACCATCAAGAACAAGTATCCGCTTCCGCACATTGATGATTTGTTTGATCAACTCCAAGGTTCAGTGATATACTCCAAGCTTGACTTGCGCAGTGGGTACCATCAGTTGAAGATCAGACCGGATGATATCTCCAAGACAGCTTTCAGGACAAGGTATGGCCATTATGAGTTCGTTGTGATGCCTTTTGGGTTGACAAATGCACCGGATATGTTTATGGATATTATGAATGGAATTTTTAAACCTTATCTTGATAGCTTTGTTGTAGTCTTTATTGATGACATCCTTTTTTATTCAAAGTCCCAGGAAGATCATGAGAAACATTTGTGAATTGTGTTATCCTCGGGAGATGCCGATGGAGGAGCTGGAGGGGTATAGACAGGGCGTGTACTATACCGAGTACGTCATAGCGGGAGCCGACTATGATACTTTCTTGAGGATGAGGCTGAGGAGCCCGCAGGTGCAGCATAGGGAGGGCGAGGTCCCTGGAGGTCCCCGAGATCTTCCGATCCCACGCGCTAGGCTGGCGTACGAGGGACTGGATGGCTCACGCAGACGACTGGTGATCCCGATTCCAGATGAGCCGAGACCTCGGTATAGGGTGGATCCCAACACCTCGGTGAGCACTTTCTTGATTTTCTCGCGATAGTAGTATTCTCGCAAATGTTGCATCCGTACTTTCGTTCGTCTTCCGATGACCTTCCCGGGCTCGCAGTGTCTGGCCGCACGTACAACGACGCTATGAGGCTGGTGGACGGGTGGGCCGCCTATGCTAGGAGGCTCGTGGAGTTCATGTGGTGCAGTTCCCGGAGGAGCGTGGATGTCCGTGAGCCGAGGCCATCTAGGCCGAGAGGTTCGCCTGCTCCCACAGCTGGTGGGGAGGACTTTGCACAGGGATTTGGCCAGTTCGCGGGCGGAACGGCTGGGTTTGGAGCTCCTTCTTCTTCGCGCTCGGGGCACGAGAGGGGAGAGTCCTCGAGTTCGCATACGCCGAGGAGGCCTTTTGCGTATTCTCGCCTGGAGGAATTTGGCAAATTCCTGTTTGCGACGGATCCGGCAGCGGCGGAGCAGTGCGTCGAGTGCTCGGATGACGAGAAGGACTCGGAGTAGTCCTCCTTTTACTGCTTTGTTTAGACAAAATGCATGTATTGTCCGGAACAATTTGCTTTGAATTGTATTTGAAAAAAAGGTGCCCATGGGGCGGAACCTCTATTTAGCACTTCCATTTAGTGATTACCTTCTTTTATTTTCGACAAATAAGCAAGTAGGTTGATCAAAAAATAAATAAAATGAAACATGCATTAAAAATTGAACGGGTCAAAATTTAAGCCTATATGCACTAATATTTAATTAATTGCACTCGTTACACAAGCCCGCGGAAGGGATATTGATTGATTGAATGAAACCAGTGGGCAGACGTTGGTTTCATAAAGGTGTGAATAGGGATTGTTTGGAATTGCTTCCAATTTGGGAGCAATGGCCGCAGAGTTGACCGGGTCAATCGCAAGGAGAGTCCGCCCGGACTAGGAGTGAATTTCCAGTAATCCTTTAAATTGCGTTTCAGCTTTGCAATTTGTAAAGACTACGCCTTTGTTTCGATCATTTGGCTGAATTCCTTTCCAATTCTTAAGGCTTTTCTTCACTTTTCTGTCATGGCTCCCTTTCCTAAGTTGTCATCTCTGATGCAAGAGCGATACTTGGAAAACTTTCGCCGTGGGTACTAACCACACGAGGCGTAACAAGGGGTTTTTTGAAGGTCACGGGATGAAATCTGCTTGGGCTTTCAAGGAGCTCATGCCGATTGGGATCTTTGAGAGAAGCGCCTCGGTTCTGGGACGTACGGAGGAACGTGTACAGCTTTTCGTACAACGAAATCACTCCTACATTTGAAGATTTCCGGACCATTCTGGGAGGACCTGAGACGGAACAGCTAGTTCTTCCGTATACTGGTGGCATGGCCACTGTTGAGAAGCTAGTGTCTTTGCTTGGTATCTCAACTGGAGAAGCATACGGGATGCTGATACTGAATACCGATTATGTTGACATTTCGGGGCTGCCCGAAAGATTTGCCAGAGCTGAGGGGAGCGTCTTTGCGTGGGACGCGTTTGCTCTGTGCGCGATTGCTACTCCGTTCACATTCACGTCTTCGGGTGTGTGCCATCACAAAGCTGTATCGGACCCGGTGAGGCAAAGGCCGGAGCGGGGGAGACATCGTGCCGCTGGTCTGGGGCGAGACGTTCCGGGCATAGTCGGATGGCGACCGGTGAGCCGATACAATGCAGGGAGGGAGTCCCGCTATGCTTACCATGTAGTTAAGGGAGAGACTGCAGATGATGCCTCGAGGTGCCAATGTCTTGTGACGCTTGGTCTTTCTCTCGACGTCCTCTCGGTGATACTGGGGGAAATCAGCCGAGCCGGAGCTCGGATGGCCAGACTCCACACGCATCACTTGCGATGATGACGGGTTCCCCATTGGAAGTTACAGACTTGTTCTGACCGCTCAGAGGGTCTATTGGTCGTCGAGCGCCGGGCCGTCTCGCACGTCTTTCTACATTCCATCGTTGGTTCTCATGACAAGCACGGCCGGAGCAGTGCCACCGACGGGTTTGAAGTTATGTCGCTACCTTCGAGGTGGGATCTTCGCCGATGGGAGATCCTTCGACGTTACCGCCGCCGCACGGTGGTGGCAATATACGTCTTTTCCCGCCGTGGTTCTCTTTCACCGAAGAGGGGGCACTGTTCTCAACGCAAAGATTTCGAAATGGTACGAAGAGTGTATGGGGAGACACGTATGTCTATTTTGTGGAGACGCGAGTGAGCCGTTGGGTGCCGGGACACCGGATGCTCGACTCGAGGAGGACCGAAGCAAGGGCTAACCCCGGGAATCGTATTTGCGATGCCATGGCTGATTATGAGACCAATGCCGACGGAGGCCAATCAAAGCACCGTTATGATGGCTCGAAGCGCAGGCACTCGAGACAGAGCTAGGAGAAGGCCGCGCTGGGATGACAGCCACAGTGGTTAATCGGAGGCGCTCGGGAAGAGTCCCCGAGCCAGGTAGAAGGCCTACCGGAATATTTCGTGAAGGTGAAGAACACTCGTCGCGGAAAGGGAAGGGGAAGAAGGATGAAGTGACCTAGTACGGGAAACTAGGTTGACCTTGCTATCCGCAGTATCCGCCCACTGCCATTGCAGACACATTAATTGATTAATGTTTTATTGTAGTTTTGCTAGCGTGTAGCGAGTCAAGAGTTGACCGTGCTTGAACTCATCAAAGATTGTTTTAACCGTAATGAATTTGTAGGTTAAATGAAAAGAGTTTTTCGAAACACAAGCAATTGATGCTTATTGTATATTTTTTTTTTGCTTTTTATACCGAACCAATGATGGCCGCCACGTTCCCCTTTACAATTGGACTAAGGGGCCTGTGTCAACGTAGTTCGACACTTTTAGGTGAATTTGAGAAAAACAAAGACAAAAGAAGTGTGATCCTATTTTTTACCTGGATCATTAGCGGGAATGTATCCAGTTGGGTATTACTCTTTTAGCACTTTAATTTTACTGAGGGGACGGTGTATGGGGAAGGTGAGTTGACTCATTCTCTTCCTCAAACAAAGTATCTGCGGCGCTTGCTTCCGTTCACGGGGTTAACGAAAGGGTTCCCGTCCAAATCTCGCTTAGCTTCATGGCTCCTCCGAGAAGATTCTCTTGTACCACGAACGGTCCTATCCAGTAGTCTCCCACTTTCCGAGGGGATTGGTCTCAAGCGTGAGGGAGGCTTTTCCTTTAGCACCAAGTCGCCTTCTCTCGATGTCTCGGATCTTGACTTTCCTATCGAATGCTCGGGCCATTCTCGCCCGGTAGGCCTCGAG